>JAAXYW010002035.1:0-17414 GCA_036851895.1 Orthonychiurus folsomi
GAGGACGGAGAAAACTCCAGTTTTCCCAGTTCCAGCAATGCAGTGTACAGCCACGGGTCGCTTGAGGTTCCTTTGTTGTTCTTGAAAGCTGTGGACCTCATTTACAAATGCCAGAAGAGGCGCAGGACTCACAGGAAAAACACTATAAAGGAGCAAAACAAATAGTATTAAAACAAATTACGTTCAATTCTCCCTTCTGCCTAAAAAATAAGGCTTCTTACTTCCCACCCCACTGTGTAAATTGTAAATGAATCACAACACGCGTTTGTTTCAAGTCCCTTTGAGTGAATGAGAATATCCTTTCAATGAAAGTGGATTTGGGATTGCAAGTTTGAAGTGCGATTTTGAATGGTCCTATCTCCAAATCTTTTCCTTTCTCAACTGGCCAGTAGACAAGACCTTTAAGCTAAAGTCGTTTACAAAGAAATTATATATAGATAAAAAATGTAATTGTAGTCTATTATGCGGTGGATAATACAAAAAACACTTACGTCCACGTCATTGACAAGACATACAATAAGCTCAATTGAATATTGCCAAATCATATGCCAAAAGTCGTCATAAGTTGATGGAAGCGGAGCTTGAGTCGCAATGTAGGGTATAGCCAAAGGTGACAATTCCTGAAGAAATGATGCATTGATGTAATCATCCACGGTGTTGGGCAAAGGAACCCTGGATTGATCGTAAGGCAAAATATCCGCATAACGATTTTTCATTGGATAGCACCGAGCTACAGATATACTTCTTTTCACGCTAGCTGCATTCTACACAGAACAATGCATCAATTAATACCCTGAAGTACAACACAAGCATTGTACATGTATAAACTTACTTGAATATCCAGCAACTCTCTCCATTTCAAATCCAAATTTGATGAACCACTCAAAATCTTCTTGTCAAATGATTGTATCAATTGGTCCAATTTCTCCACTTCAAGTGCAAACTTGGACAGTAGCACTGGGTCAGCGTAAGGATCAACCTTCCCCTTCTTGTTGCTCCCATTTAGCAATGAAATATTAAAGTGCGTCTGTACGTTCTGTGTAAATAAATAAATACAAGTAACACGGCAGGTTTAGATCACAAATAAGCAGAGTTTGCATTTATTGCAAGTTTTCTACTGCTACTGAAGTTACATAGGGCATACTTTGATTTAATAAAATTGCAAATTTTGCTGTACCGATTGTTGTGGCTGAGGAATTCTAGTTTCTGAGGAGCTCTGGTTGCCAAGAGTTGGCGGAGTCACACTGGAAGTTTCATTCACAACAGTTGGCAGATTCGGCTGGGATTGCTGTTTTTGTGGGATTCCATTTGATTCAGGAACAAATGCAGAGCTATAACAGATTTCTGGGGCTAGAGGCATCGCTTGGGTTGAAGACAAATCAATATCACCCAGTAAATCAATGTTCGTCGACAAAGACGCCTTTACCGCAGGCTGTGAAGCAGCTGATGACGATTGCTTGGAAACTGCCGTCGATGATTGCTGAGGTATATTAGCCGTAGGTGCACTACCAGTTCCATTGCCGTAATGAACACTAGGTTGTTGTTGAAAGTAGGTCGGCCCCTGCGGGGTATAAGTTTGTTGCGTTGGTGGAACAGTAGTACTAGCATAGTTAGTGGACTGAATATGTTGATTTTGGCCAGTTAAATGCGGCGTTGCAGGTTGTTGTGCGTGACTTGTCAAAGGCTGTTGCGTACCGTAGGAGTACCCGGTTGACATTTGTTGCGGGCCAAACTGTGAACCAGTTCCATTGCCGTAATGAACATTAGGTTGTTGCTGAAAGTAGGTCTGCCCCTGCGGGGTGTAAGTTTGTTGCGTTGGTGGAACAGTTGTACTAGCATAGTTAGTGGACTGAATATGTTGATCTTGGCCAGTTGAATGCGGCGTTGCAGGTTGTTGTGCATGACTTGTCAAAGACTGTTGCGTACCGTAGGAGTGCCCGGTTAACATTTGTTGCTGGCCAAACTGTGAACCAGTTCCATTGCCGTAATGAACATTAGGTTGTTGTTGAAAGTAGGTCTGCCCCTGCGGGGTATAAGTTTGTTGCGTTGGTGGAACAGTAGTACTAGCATAGTTAGTGGACTGAATATGTTGATTTTGGCCAGTTGAATGCGGCGTTGCAGGTTGTTGTGCATGACTTGTCAAAGACTGTTGCGTACCGTAGGAGTGCCCGGTTGGCAATTGTTGCTGGCCAAACTGTGAGCCAGTTTGATTGCCGATCCCTTTGTGCTGGTACACGAGCTGTGGAAGGAATTTATTTTCGTACATAGAAAGGTATTTCTGTTTCTCAATACCACCTGCACATGTACTGTCGAAAGTTGAAGCAGGTAACCCCGGCTGTGTATAATAAGATTGCGCCTGGCTAGAATAAGCTCCCGGTTGTTGTTGGGCTGACCCAGAAACTGCAGTAGGTGCCGCCAGCGGAGAAGCTCCAGTTCCAGTTGAAGCAGGTAACCGCGGCTGATTATAATAAGATTGCCCCTGGCTAGAATAAACTCCCGGTTGTTGTTGGGCTGACCCAGAAACTGCAGTAGGTGCCGCCAGCGGTGAAGCTCCAGTTCCAGTTGAAGCAGGTAACCCCGGCTGATTATAATAAGATTGCCCCTGGCTAGAATAAGCTCCCGGTTGTTGTTGGGCCGACCCAGAAACTGCAGTAGGTGCCGCCAGCTGTGAAGCTCCAGTTCCAGAGTAAGTAACTGGTTGTTGCGAAGCAGGAGATGTTTTTCTCCTGGACAAATAATCTTTTAACTTTGATGATCCTCCAACTGCAGGTAAATGTATTGGATTAGGTAGCGCTTGCATCCCAGGATAAGGATCATTAGTTGGTGAGTAGGAGGTCGGGGGCATATACGGAGCATTGCTTGGAATGGCGGGCGCTTTTATAAGTTTCATTGCCTGTTCTCGTTCCTCACTTTGCACTGCACATAGACTTCTAACACGGTGAAGTAACTTTGTTACATTTTCATCCAGGCTAGTGTAAAACTGAATGCCCTTCTCACATTTCATAACGAGTTCGTCATAAGCTTCAAATGAAGAAAGGAGGGATTGGATCACAGCATTTCGTTTTCGAATTACTTCAACTGTAGCTATCCTAGTCTCAGCGTAATTGGCATTGGCTTCAGTCAAGGCTCTCATTATGTTTTCTTGGGCTAGTAGGTTCTGATCCAGGATTTGCGTCTACAATAAAAGTACAAAATTTCCACTACTTTCATATACTCTAGGTTTATAGATAGAAGCATGCTCCTTTCTGCGAACCTTGCAAAAGCGTACAAGGTTAAATATTTTAAGAGCAGCACTTACAATCTTCTCGTGCTTCTTAAGCTCGTCCTCAAAAACAGTGTCCAGATCTTGATCTTTTTTCACTACAAGTTGCTTCGTTATGTCATCACTGTGAATGGAATTCCTCAAATCATTTTCAAGACTTTGGCGTTGTTTTCGCATTTCGTCAACCTTGGCGGCCAATCGCTTCATCTCATAAATTGCGTCTTCATCTTTTTGCTCTGATTCCAAACAGTGTTAAGAAATTATTTAGATTGGTCTAATTTTATTTAAGTGCATTGAAGATAAGATAATTTACCTATATCAGAAGCCGATGGAATGTAACTTAGTACTTGATCCAAAGGTTTCATCAATATGTTCATATTAGCGACGTGAGCTTTCATGGCCTCATGCAGGGATTGGTTAGAGTCAGATGCTAGCTTTTGAGCATTTTGGTACTTCTGTGCTTCTCTAGACAATTCTGTCAATATATTGCTTGATCCTGGTTTTCCTATCATTTTCTGATATTCTTTCTGATTAGCCTCCTCGTCCTTAAGAAATGAAAAAGAAATCAGTAAGTGTGTGGGAATTCAAACTAAGTGCAATTACTTTTTAAAGTACCTTTAGGAATTGCAGGATTTCGCCCAAATTGCTCTCGACATCGTGGAATTTTCCAGACAACGTAGACATTTTGTCCGACAAATTTTTGACAGCGTCTTGATTAACGCTCAAGGCAGCACAACAGTCGATCAGCTCTTGGGGAATTTTCAGATCATGGGAATGCAAGTCCAAGTGGTCCAACTGAAGAGCAATTAGAAACTTGTCCAATGCCTCGTTCTTCTCCTCAATTTTTGCTGAATACGTTCTCAGGAGTTTAGCTTTCTCCTCACTGAAATTCATTATGTGGACTTATTATATCGCTATAATTTGCCGCTGAACTATGTATTATTCGGCGCGTTATTTACGTTTTCAAAAAAGACAGAACAAAGTTTTCTAAAAATTGCAAAGACAAAACCCTAAATAACATCTAGCAAAAACATAAAACCAAGCCCAGCAAACTAAAAATAAATTCTCAGATACTAGGATAGATACTGGATGCTCGGATCGTAGGGAAGTCTAAAATAATGTACATTACTGTTCAATCGCACATGTGTGAAAGTAAATATATTAATTTTTATTTCGGAAAACGCATTGGAGCATTAGACAAGGTAGTACTAGTAGGCAGACACAAACTTGAAATTACGAAAAGATAATTCAATTCCCAATAAGAGGTGACGGACAACTAGCAAAGCAAATAAACCAAACTCAAATCTTCAATTTATCAAACCTGTACAAGGATGAGGCTTCGTGAGCTTCAATTGGTACAAGGCGGCCAAAAATGTCTGGACCAGCAATTGTAGGATCATCAAACTTGAATGGAATTCCTTTCACGAGCGAAACGCCTTTGATGTCCGACGAGATTGCAGCCAAGTCCGGAATTTTATCATGGTATATGAATTCGTTGTCTTTCTCAGATACTGTAAGCTTGCCAACAATGACGTCCATTGTAAAATGTAGTGTGTCAAAAACAGGCTGCAATAAAAACAATACAAATTAAATACAAGTACATTCTAAATGTAAGTCCCGCCACGAGACCACTAATTAATGTAACTCAACTCACATCAGTCTTGTCCATTCCCTTGGCCACTTTAACCGCGGCCTCCAGCTTATCCTTTGCAGCTCTGTAAAAAGTAACTCTCTCTCCCCATTTTTGTTGATCCTCGGATTGAAGACCACGGTACAAATATCCCATTGATGCATAGTACGATATCTTCAGTTCAATAACTTTCTTCCATTTCTAAATTTAATAATTAGAAGTCAAATCACAAATTAAGATCCATCAAATAATTCCAATTCATTACCTTCACGGTTTTCACCATTTTATCTGAATATTGACTTGAATCTTTCAACATCTGATCTGTCGTTTGCAAAGCCAATTGATAATAATCCACAATTTGAAGGGCGACTTTCGCCGTGATAGTAGACTTCCGATTGTCAATGAGACTTTTTTCCAAAATGCATTCTTGGGCTTGACCCAAACATGTGTTTACGACAATGCTTAGCATGTCAGGCGAAATATCTGGTGTGAAGAACTTCGGGTAATTGTGTCTCAAATGCTGAAAAGCCCAAGCTGCACATTGAAAATGTGTGCAGGCCACCTACAAGCCAAAGGGAACACAATTTAACAACTGGCTGCTAAAGGACTAATACAAATTAATATATTTTAATGAGATATTACCTTCATTCCATCTGGAGTTTGACGGCCTTCTAATGTGCCCAACTCCGTGTGCAAGGCACCAATATTGTAAAGAATACACGACATTTCAAAGTCAATATCCGCCCAACCGTGAACTGTCTCGGAATAAACGTCATACCTAAAATATCAAGAAATTCCCGTATTTATTTAGTATTGGAAATAGTGAAAGCAGAATTGATTTCTTATTTCATAGACACGTGTTACTTACCAAGAAAATGTGACAGCTGCTGGACTACCTTCATGCATTGGAAACCGACTCTTCAAGTAATTCAACTGACAAAAATACTTTTTCAGAGTTGAGCAGCCAGTCAAATCCTTTGGAACGTGGGTAGCACTGGATCGAAGGGAATCCAATTCCCCAATTTCTTGCGAGTAAGAGTCCGCACTCTCATTGTAGTGATTCGAAATAAACTATGGAATTTAAATTAAACAATATATAATGTGAGAATGGCGCAAGGAAGAACACAAATACAGTGACAGTAATAATAGTAAAACTAACCCCTTTTAATTTATGTTTAAAACTCGGAGTATCCGCACTTCTTCGCAGTGGGCAACTCAGCATCGGCATTCGGGGAACGCCTTCCATAGTTAAAAATCCAAAATTTGAAATATCTAATCCAGCTAAATACTGTTACAAACTTCAAAACGTCAGTCTCCAGCCAAATCAATCGAGCTGTCGCAACTCTTATGCAGCAATACGTTATAAATACGCCTTCAGTAATCACAACACTGTGTTCAAGTAAACAGTGGCAACCACCCAAACGTTATTGTGTTCAATTCCTCGTAAATGTAACCTAACTAGCTTGACCTCTATGAATACTTGCACATAAGCAACGACGGAATAAAATAACTTGTGCTCTCTGACTGATGATTGAGTTGTGAGTCAGCCGTCAGGTGAAGAAACTACAGTCAAAGTCATGTGTGCAACTACACGACAGCACAGGCACACCCGCAGCCGCCGGTCTCTCAAACTGAATGGGGCAAATTGGGATGAATGAATTATTTTCCAACATGGTACAAATTATGCACCGAAAAAATACTAAAAACAATCCTACTCAAATTTACGTATTATTTTATTCAAGATTACAAGACATAAGAATTAAAAATCACATCAATCTTTGATATGGCAAATTGGCTCGGTTCAATCGTATCAGTAAAATAAGGTACACTATATTTACTTGACTAAAGTAGGAAGCTATTCAGGCTTTTCCACTTCTAGAATTCTAGAACACTACTGGGCATTGTAAACATTTGCTCATTGTAAGCTCACATTTTCATTCGCGTAATGTGGCAAGTGTAGAATATGCACCAGATCAGTATTAGGGTCTTGAAATGTGATTATTCAATTGACGTCCGTTCAAATTGCAATCCACATAATGTAAGCCTTTGCTTTCAAGGAATGCTTGCATGTTTGGAGCTCGACCCAAAAAGTTTTCCATCATTTCCGTCGCATCTAATGAACCGCCTGGTTCAAGAATATTCTTTCGATATTTCAATCCCCATTCCTGGTTAAATATTCCATTCTTCTTAAAAACTGACTTGTACATGTCCATGCTGAAGACTTCACTCCACTGCAAAACGTTGATGACAATTTATCAGAACATAATTTCAACGACGTAGGAAATATCAATATGCACATATAACATGTCATAATTCCAAAGTTATTGCAGTCTGCTAATTAACGGTGGTAATTTGATCAACCTTACTCACCAAGTAACTATAATATCGTCCGCTATATCCAACGCAGAGATGACTGAAGTTGGCCGCTGTATTTGTGCCCGGAAGTGCTTCAAGTCCCATGATTTCCTAATTGAAATTCAAAAGTTTAGAAAAAAAAGATTTTCCACGCAATTTGTATTGTAATATAAGAATGCGTTGCATTTTTTGTGATGAGACGTGTGTGTTTTTGATCGTTGTTGTACTTGCCTTGAGAACTTCGGCGTAAGTTGCTTGAGTGTCACACTTTTCACCGAGATGAATTCTTTGATCAAAAGTTGCCAAAACAATCTGTCGTAGATTCATCCCACCTGCTAAAGCCCTTCTAGAAGCCACTAGTTTCTCCAGCATGTCAGCAGGTATCGGGGCCTTGGTCTGAAAGTGACACATAATCAAATGAGTGTTTACTTGCCGATTACTAAGGTTTTGTTGGGTAATCTAAACGTAAACCCCAATAGTACCTCATAATGCTGAGACATTCGCGCCAACGGTTCCTTTTCCCAAACCCAATTTTCAAGCATTTGTGATGGCGTCTCCATGAAATCGGTCTCCACACGAGTTCCAAAGAACATTCCTGTTTTTGCTTTGCAACACAAAGTGTGCATCAAATGACCAAATTCGTGGAAGTATGTCTCCACCTAATTTCCAATTTATGATTAATTAAAACTCATTTAAGCTTACATATTTAATAACTGTAGAACCTCTCTATGGTCTAAAAGTGATGGTTTTCCATTAGAAGGAGGGGAAAAGTTTGCAAGCATAGCTGCCACAGCCGGCTGCTTATTGCCATCTTCATTCAAACATCCAGGTTGAAGAGGAACACAACATGCGTGGGTAAATTTCCCATCACGAGGAAATAAGTCCAGATAGATGTACCCCAGGGTTTCCTCAGAGATTAGATCATTAACTTGGTACTGATGACGAAAGTAGTCAGAAGCAGAATAAAGTGTTGCATTTCAGTATTAAATATCTGTTTAACAAAAAATTTTCAAAATTTACTGCTCACCACCAGAACAGAATCATTCCACCGATCGGTATCTGGCAATGATACAAATCGAAGAGATAGAATTTCTTCATAGATTTCAAGCATGCCCTTCGTAACAACTTCAAGTGGAAAATATTCCATCAGTTTTTGTTGGTCAACGTCATACATCTTCTCTCCAATTAAACTGGTGTAGTAACGAAAGTCATACATGTGAATCGTACCATCGTACTCGTAACCGTGCTTCTGACACTAAATTAGATTCAAAAAACTAAATCAAACTAACGAAATCAACAGAATACCGAAGTACGTTTCCCACACATACTTTTAACGTTATAGATTGACTTTTTAATATTATAGGGCTAGAGCATAGAACCTACATTTTCTTTCTTTAACCGTAACATTTCCGCTTTTTCCATTTCCCAAAGCGGCTGGAGCTTTTCGGCTAAGCCATTCAAAAACAGCTCGACATGTTTTGGCTTCTTCGCCATCAACAACTCCTGCAACATAATTGTGAAAATAATATGTTCGCAAGTGTGTAAAATTTTTCAATGTCATACCTGGGCAAAAACAGCATGGTTTTCAAAACCAAGCAATTTGGCTTCTTGGTGTCTTAAATCAATCAATTCCTCTAGGATCCTGGTATTTTCCACAATGCATTTTGACTGGTATGTCGATTCCAGCGTCTTTCGAGTCTCAGGAATATGACATTTCCTAACAATGGGGAAAAAGTGTGGGTATTTCAGGGTCACGATGTACTTCCCTGTTTCATTGTCCTGAAATATTGTTCCATAAATTAAATAAAAAGTTGCTGTGGTACAAAGAGAAATCAAGTTATGGCTTAGTAGAATTAATAGACCAGTAACAGAAAAATTCTAAATATAGGATGCTTGCCTTTTTAAGAGTTTCCAAGAAGCTAGGAGGCATACCAGCAAGCTCTTCTTCCTTGAAAAGAAGTTCGGTATTTTCCTCCCCCAGGTTTGTAGAATATTGAAGGCTTAACTCGCTCATGCGCTTCTTCAATACTTTCAGTTTTTCTCGGGACTCCAAACTCAAGTGGAGACCTGCACACGTATATTTTAGTTTAATTAAATTGCATGATTCAGTTGGGAAATATAAATCTGAAATTAGTGAAATACAAATACGACTGTTGTAAACTTCTAAACTGTTGAGTCCTTTATATAATTCGTAAACTCAGCTTATTACCGAGCACACATGCTTTAGCATGTGGCACAGGTATTGAAATCGTTTAGTCCATCTGTCTGTCCGCATTGCAGCGCTCACTGACATTATTATTATTGTTACCAATACTGGATAGCCTAGCCAAAGGGAGGATGAACTATAAACTTGGGGGTATATTCGTCATATTAGCCTGGTGTAGTCATACATCCAGTTACACTACATGAAAGTAGCAAAACTGATGGATAGTTGGGATTGCCAGCCTCTTATTAGTCCCTTCTACTTTCTTTTACTTTGAATGAGGTACTAGGCTGTATAAACGGGCATGCGGACGGATAATTTGCAAGGACTCCAACACATGAATAGGTTTAGGGTTGCAAGGACCCCACAAGCAGTATAAACAACCTGCAGTTACCATTTCGGCGCCCATTTTTAACAAGGCGATCCAGACATCTCTTATATTCGGCTGGCAAGTCTTCTTTTACAGCTCTTGCTTCCAGGAGGCCTTGGAATTCAACTAATTTCTCAAAAATGTTTTTTCGCATAGACATATCGACAGTAGCATCATCCAAGGCTGTCACCGCTTGTGCAGACGCTTGCCTGATGTGTTGATCCTCTGAGGCATGACGGCCAAATGTAACAATGCTCCCCATTGTCAAGAAATAATTTTGGGCTTCAATTAATGGCTGTAAACAGAATTCTTAATAATGGTAGAATGGTAGTGACTAATGCAAAATTAGTAATATCAAGTGTAATAATACAAACCTTGAGCAAGTTCTCATACGTAACAGTTTCAGCTGATTCGGCTTGGTCATAGTAACTCTTCAAGCGTTGAACGATCTCTAACGATTTATTTTGAATCTCTGTTGGAGTATAGGTTCGCAGATCCCAGTTATGTAGCACACCATCAGGCTTCATCTTTAAAACTTTTCTGAATTGATCTTCACGATCAGGGGTTGAGATTTTCGGCTTTTGCAATGGCGTTTGAGATGAGAAAAAGTCTGAACTTTGAGTGCAATTTGCATGCAGGCATTGACAAGTTGAGAATTCCTTCTTGATTTCTGCTCTGTCTAACAGTGGTCTTCGTCCTCGAGTTACAAAAATTCTACTGCTATAATGGCTTTGGCTAAAACATTTAGAAAATTTCAAATTGTTACTGACAGACACGATCAAACTATTACGGCGAAACCCTGTACTCAAATATAGAAAACGTAAACCCGGCGTAGGGATTCTCATCACAACGATCAACAATAAGAAATGGAATCCCGTTAACTTATGTGCCTAAAGGATGTCAATTATGTTATGTATTAACAATTTGCTTTTTACTGCAAAATCTGTCCGTTGTCATTCGAACGAAATGTATCGTGTATCGACCTGCTATCTATATAGCAACAATTTCTATTCTTAATCCTTACTTACACAGAACTGACATCAACTTTTAAACAGCACCTACTTATACAAGTTCGGAGACTCTGACTCTGACTAGCAAATCTAGGCAAAATATAACCAACAACTAGTGACTAGGGCTTGGAGAATTTCTATTACTAATTACCGCAATCACTTGGACTATTTGACTAGAATGGTATAATATGAATTATCAATCTAACAATCTAAGCGACATCATCATATCAACACCGTACGAACGCTTTACATACAAAGTCCAACCAAGTGTACACGCACCGCAAACCGGCAACAGGAACCGACCGGAAACAATTAAAAAAATCTGGACTTACAAATAACTGCAACATACAAGACTCCCGGAGACTTCAATTTAAAATAGACTACATTACCAAGTAAAAATGGTTCAATTAATCACCCAGTAGTTGTAGTAGTAGTGCGTGTAGTGAGCAGACCTTCCTCCGTCCCGTGTAATGTGAAATCTGAATGTGGCATGTATTTCAATAAAGTTTTCAAGTTTGGCGGGATAATTTTTCCGGGTGCGGGTACAGAAGGCGAAAAGCTTTTGTTTCGATTTTAGTGGTAGTCTGGTAGTATGTGTTTCAGTTTTAGTTTTAGCAGTTTATATCAACTTTTGTCTACTGTCAATTTGTTTTACATTTGTTCTGAAATTCGAGCGACATTCTCCTTATGCTAGTGCTTGCTTCGATTGCAAGAAAGTAACTTGCATGCTTGTGGTGGTGACATGTGCATTACTGCATACTGGCGAAGAAACGTACAATATAATTATTTTAGTCAAATCACTTTGCTTAATTTCCTATGACCTATGATCTTACACATCAATTTCACTGATTGATTCTCGGAATACGTTTACCGTCGCGTCGGCGGCGGTTAACATTTACGTTTGTCAAACCATAGCAAAAACTAGTTAAAATGCACCCGAATGTTTGTAAATGTGTTAAACACACTACAATAATTGTTATCAGGCTCAACTCAAGAAAAGATATTTGTATTTTGTGCTCATTCTAATTAATTTTCAGAAAGGCAAAACACTTTACTTTGAATTTTTTTAAATTGTAAAGCTTAAAGCCTCACATTTTGGTGAGGATTCTGACTCCCATCTGGTGCATGGCTGGGGCAACTCAAACGCGAATGCATTCAGAATGCGGAGAGGGGTGAATTTAAAATCCCACAGCCTGACCATCCGGCACGGAACTTTCTGAAAGACAGGCAGAAGTGACGTGACCTGACCTACCTGGGATTTCGGAATATTCTCCAACCCGAATCAATATTCTTACCATATAAAGGCTGTCCGGTGTGGGAGTATTTGATTTAAAAAAGATCATATAATTCCAAAGTACATCTGGGCAATATGGCACAGTACGATCTAACAAACAAAATTGGACAATATCTGGACCGGCATTTGGTTGCCCCCCTTTTGGAGTTCCTTGCTGCACAAAGCGTAAGTTAAAATTTAGTTAAATTTTTTCTCGGAGGCTCTAACTTCCAGAAATAGTCTAGCAAATACAAACATACATACATGCTGTTTTGGGAAGTTTTATCTTGGATTTTTTTGCTAAATAAGCATTCATGTCCAATTGTCACTTTAGTTCAAAGTAAACGCGAGGACTAATTTTGTTGAAATTGTTTCATAGATTTACAGCCAAGGGGAAGTGGTACAAAGTAAGTTGGATCTCTTGAGTGAGACTAAAATGATGGATTACGTGATTGACATCTTCAAGAAGCTTCACCCAACTGAAGAAGTTCCTCAGGTAAAGCAGCAAGATTATTTGAATTGAATGTGTAATCCGTAGCATTCTTATTATATTAATTAATATTTGTGTTCTGCATTAGCATTAATTGCTTTGTGTATTTTATTTCAGAAATTCATGGAGAAACGTACTAAGGTGGTAGATGAGTACAAGAATGTGCAAGAGAATTCCAAGGCTATTACTGCTATTCTAGAAAGCAGTGATTTGCCACAGCAAATCTCTGACTCCCGAGACTATCGTCAACTTGTCGAATATCTTGTGAAGAATCATGATGTGAGTTTAATTAAATGTGAACAGACAGAATTTAAAATCTGCGGCAGCACTCTGTAGACCTGGCGCAGATCCTTTAAATGACTGCATCGGGGGGATAAACGTGCTGATAGTAAAGTTGGGTTCAATTTCTGAACTTACTCTGATCATGCTTGGATAAAGTATGTTTTTCCCAGGTCGTGAAAGAGCACACATTTTTAATTAGTTGAAACGGGCTGAGGTCGAGGTTCTGTTGGTAGATTTCTAATCTTTTTTGATTTGTCTAGTTCAAAGTGGAAATGATTGATTCAATTTACGACTATGCAAAACTGTATTACGAGTGTGGCGATTACGGAACTGCTTCCCAATATTTGAACTTGCACAATGAGTTGGTGCCACCCACGGACAGGGTAATGAATGAGATTTGCTAGAAAATAACAATTCAGCTCATATTTGTTTAATGATAGCTGATAACATTAATTAATAATTTAATCCATTTTTTTTACTTATATGCACAGAATTACTTGAGCGGTTTATGGGGAAAGTTAGCTTGCAATATTTTACTCCATCAATGGGACTATGGCGTGGAAGATTTTGAAAAGTTGAAGAATTTCATCGATGATGACACTTTTAGGAATTCTCTTCAGGTTAGCAATCGTACCAATCATTTCAGTTCAAGGTTTTTAAAAACTAATTTAATACTGATTTTACTTTTGACATGACAGGCTTTACAACAAAGAACTTGGCTTATCCACTGGGGTCTTTACCTATATTTTAACCATGCAAAGGGTTGGGACTTACTCTTGGATTTGATGTCCAATAACGCAAAATATTTAAATGTGATCCAGACAACTTGTCCTCACATTATGCGGTACTGGGCTACTGCTGTTATTATCAGCAAACATAGTCGACACTCGACAGCCATGAAGGAGCTTGTTGCTGTTATTGAACAGGTACTAAACAAAACAAGAATTCAGTGTATTGCATTTCATAATTACTAATCACGATCACTAATACAAGAGTCTATATTTGATTATTCCAGGAATCTTACACGTACAAGGATCCTATCACGGAATTTATCGAATGTCTTCATGTCAACTTTGACTTTGACGGAGCTCAGCAGAAGTTGAAGGAGTGTGAGCAAGTACTTTACAATGATTTCTTTTTGGTCAATTGCTTCCCCTTCTTCATGGAAAATGCTCGCCTAATGATTTTTGAGACATTTTGTCGAATTCATCAATGTATTAGTATTGGGTTAGTTCATTGCATAACATTTAATATTATTAATGTATTTCTCTATCTGGTTGGAACTATTAACTTATTAATACGGTACCAACAGAATGGTAGCGGAGAAACTCGACATGACTACCGAAGAAGCAGAAAAATGGATTGTCAATTTAATCCGTAATGCACGTCTGGACGCAAAATTGGATTCCCAGTTTGGTCATGTTGTAATGGGTGTTCATGCCGTGTCTCCTTATCAGCAGATCATTGGAAAAACAGAATTCCTCAGCATGCGCAGTCAGGTTTTAGCGAACACAGTTGGCCGGAAATTAGGAGACAAATCATACCAAGTACTATACTAAAATATTAATTTTTGATTGATCGAGGGTCCACCCCAATCATTTAAGTGAATAAGAAACTTAAATTACTTTTGTGTCATTTGCTTACAGTACGAATTTTGATCCTGCGGTACATCCGAGGAAAGAAGGATTTCTTACTATATTTAATATAAGTAAATATGAGAAATGAAATGAAAGAAATTTTGTCTGTTTTTCATGAATATTTTACTTGTAATGTTGGTCTGGTGAATCATAATTTAATTAAATTGTTAGCTTTTCTCGAGTTAATTTTTGAATCGGAAGCAGTTTTTCTAATCTAACATCTCCAAACTAAAAACGCTTATTTAACAGATAAACAAATTCGCAGAATTTCATCGTTACTTTTTAACTAAACCCTCATTTCTATTTGAGATGACATGGGGTCCTGGCTCCACTCCAACCTAGTCCACTTGTTCAATCTCTGAAGACGCATTACAGGTTGGAATCAGTTTTATCCTGAAAACTCAAATTCCTTCCATACATCATCAGACACAGGACAAGTCGAACTTCAAGTATAATCAATTTGAAATTTTGAAACGAGTTGCTTATACCTAAATCAAAATCAAAACACTCCGTAGCATTGCATTTCACTTGATCGCCGACAGATTTGAGTTTTTAGAATTGCATTAAATGCCTCTCTTTCAATAAAATCTCACCTAACTAGAAAAGTAGTTATATCTCGAGATAGTAGAAGCTACTAGAACATTAAATTTAAGACAATTTGCCAATTGTGGTGGATGGTGGTGACTTGCTAGAACACGGTGGCGCGGGAATGAGGAGGATTCATTCATTATAACTTGAACCAAGAAGGCAACGTGCGCACACGGTGGATAGTGAATTGTGGAAAAAGGCTCACGCAGGGCGAACGCACTGCATCATTCAGTCTCCTGCTGGTCGTGGAGTGGACTGCACGATCCAATTTCATTCAAGTGTTATTTTTCAGTCATCTTTATTTTTCCTTTTAACTTTAAATCCTATTCGTTTCCACATTTAAACTATGAATTTAACTGATTAACTTCTGGCTGGCAATTAAATATTCTACACACACACGTTGCTCGCTCAGAAGGAAGGTGACCTTCATAGTTCCGGAGTTGAATTCGGGCACGGGCTCCGCCGAGTCGGGGACCCTTTCACTCCACGTACACACAAAGGAAGGGAGACTGTTTCGAGGCCCGCAAATTCTTTCTTTTGTTTCTTTGTCTGTTTGGAAATCATTATTCAAAGAAGCGGGTGATCAACTACTGTTTATATTTTAATTGAGTTAATATCAAACTGAAAACTACCTTCGCCGTACCTTACCGTACCGTCGAGATTAGCTACTGATCATCATTATTGGTTTCGGTTGGATTCTTCACTTTTATTCTTGGTGCTGCTGGCTGGCTGGATAGGAATTCCGATATTTTTTGAAGAGAGCTTAGTTACAGCTTGAAGATTCTATTTTAGCAAGAGTAGTGACTACTAAATCATGAATAATGGAGCATCAAATTGTTAACGCTGCTTCTTTGGGGAAACTGAACTTAATCAAGGTAAATATTTTTTAAATGTATAGAAATATGTTAAGCTGGTCTGGCACATTTGAGTGTAAGAAGGGAACTTACTACTCGTTACGTCTCCGTAAAGTGATGCAATTCAATTCAAATGCTAAATATTTGGCTAGCAGTTGACAGCCATACACATTCAGTTTGTTTTGCATTGGTAAAGAAATAATTACACACAGCATATAAGTTCACGTTTAGCCGGCGTGGGATCTTGATCTTAGATTGACCTTCTGCCCTACCATAATATGAAACATATATCAAGTGTTTGTTACTTGAATTAATTTCCCACAACACGAGTACGGGGGCTGTTTACGCTCAAGTCATTGTCTCCATACTAATATACGACCGTCCCAGGTCTTGTTAGAATTGGAGGACTGGCAGTTTATTTTATTGAAATCAATTTATTGGTAACACTTCCTAGTTAGTTTTTGGTATTTACGTCGGGTTTTTGGGACGACGTCAACCTAATGCTTCCAAATCTGACTGTCACATCATTTTATTCCAGTTTAATGTTATTGTGAATTGTGACATTGAAAGATATCGAAAGAAATCTTCGATTATAAACTATTGACTAATGCACTGCTGACAGCAGTGTGGCTAGGCTTTTTTGGATAGTCATCAAGAAGGAAAATGCAAGTCTGACTCAATCTTCGTGGTCAATGCAATGGAAGAGCCGGTTACAAGTACACCTGACCCACATTGTGTAAACATTACTAAAAGCAAGCAGACCCGCACAACTTTCAGCAATACTCATTATTTAACTGCTTTTTGTCTTGCTTGCTGTAGTTGTAACCTCTTGTTACATGTTGTAATTTAGAGTGGCTTGAGCGCGTTTCTTGACTTGGCCTTTGAACTTTTGCCCATTTTTTTTCAATGAAGATTCGAGAAATGTGATTCATCGTCCAACGAGACGAGAATCTTTGATATTGAAATTTTATATTGATGATGTTCAATTGCAAGGCAATGATTAGGATTAATTTGAGTGTTTGGAACACTATATAAATGCCTACGTGTGCTCTTGTGCCTAGTCTATGATGGATTTAAATACTCACAGTGCAGTGCACTCTACAGTGTCTACAGGGTGTGCAAACTGCAAAGTTTCTTGTTTGTAATTGGAACGAGGCACAGGGATTACGTACGGAGTAGTACCACAATTGAAATTGCTCTAATTGAAATATGTTAAACCGAAATTTGGCCAAGGAGTGAGGAAAATGATTGGCTGGGTCTGAAGAAAATAAAAGTAAAGGTTAAGTTTATTTTTGTGCGAAGGTTAACCTGATTAGGCCAATTAGACATGATTTTGGAATGCATGGGCAGGGTTGAGTAAATTTCGAAATTTATTTTTTTATTTCTTTCAGTGAAATATATAGTGAAATTTAGTGAAATTTAGTGAAATTAACTGAAATTTACTGAAATTTAACTGAAAT
>JAAXYW010002036.1:0-17405 GCA_036851895.1 Orthonychiurus folsomi
AGAAACTTGCAGATCACTAGATATTCGATTACGAGAACATGAACGAGATCTTAAGAATAAGAACCAAAAATCAGCTGTAGCCTCCCACATACTTCAGAACCCTCTTCACAATATCAATTTTGACTCAGCAAGTCTAATTGAAACGGAACCGAAATATTTCCACCGGAAATTCAAAGAGGCATTGTACATATAAAAGAGCCATGAACCAATGAATATGTATTGTCTATTATTGTCTAGTATTGTCTATTAATCCAATTTGGTCCTCTCTACTACTCCCTGTGCTCAAATCACCCTGACAAACCATATGCCCATTACAATTGTACTGCAATCAACAAACATCATGATCTTCGTGACAACATAGGTTTACTTTTTGTTCTCGTTGTAATAAAACGTTTCCTGACGAAGGCTTCAGCTCGAAACCGAAAGCTTGAAATAAATATTTTGTTTCTACAAAATGACATCCGTTCAAACCATTGAAGTGCCAATTAGTTGTGAACTAAGCGGATGGAAGAATTTGAAACTTGCCACAACGACATAATGGTTCGTCATCCTTTCAAGAATTCGAACTGAACGAGACAAAAATTGTGAAATAAAGAATGCTGTAGTGTTTCTAAAAAGATGTAAATCCTACGGTGTAACTCCAAGAGGACTTCACATAAGGAATCATCTTTCGCACGTCCCTGGAAGCTCAAAACTATTCCGAGATCTGGAACACAAATTATTAAACCTACTCATCAATTCGAATTTCAATCAACTGGAGAAACTAATCAGAAGATCACAAATACTAAAACATGATTTGGAAGTTAAATGTCCATCACTCAAAACCAAAATTGAAGCTTTGGTCCTTAATAGCACATCCAAACTCAACAAGTCGACAAAAGAGAAACAAATAAAAAAACTTCACAACCTGGTCCCAAACCAAATCTTAGCCAACTTCCAACAATCAAATCCATCCACAAACCTTCGCACAAAATCAGCAAATT
Source organism: Orthonychiurus folsomi (assembly GCA_036851895.1). Classification (NCBI taxonomy): domain Eukaryota; kingdom Metazoa; phylum Arthropoda; class Collembola; order Poduromorpha; family Onychiuridae; genus Orthonychiurus; species Orthonychiurus folsomi. The sequence goes on from JAAXYW010002036.1 coordinate 984, forward strand.
CAAACTCAATACAAAATCTCTCTAGACGTACATTCACAGAAGAGGAAACCAAAATCCTCGAGCTCGGCTTAAATTTTGCCATTCCTTGCAAACCACACAAGTCTCTAATTACAGAGTCAGCTCTTAACATTGAATGTTGCCTTCGTGAATTACAAGTATCGGAAGAGAAGAGGAACTTTGTATCCGTCGGGGTAGCTTATATTCTTAAATCAGAAATAAAGAAACCGGACCAGGCTGCGAAAAACTTTAGATGGATCAACTCTCAACTAAAATCACTAAAAAATGACGAATCCATCATAACATGTCCAGCAGACAAAGGAAACGTCACAGTCATTATGGACAGGGATGACTACGAGTCCAAAGTTCAAAACATGTTAGATAACCCAGTCTATGCAAAGTTATCAAGTAACCCTACGGATAAACTCTCCTAGACTCTAAAAACAAAGCTCAAGAATCTACAGAAATTCAACAAACTAACCAAACAAGACTATAATCGAATCATTCTGGCGAATCCATCTATTCCATTCTTCTATGGCCTTCCAAAGATTCACAAAAAAGACATCCCCCTGAGACCTATTGTAGATGTTAGGATCTCCGTTACATACACATTTTTCCTGAACAAAATCCTGAAAACCTTAACACTTGGACATTCTACCTCACTGATTACTTCGTATGCTCTTGCCGAAGACATCAAAGTCTTCAAGGTTCCACCAGGCCACAAATTTGTCTCTTTTGATATAGTCTCACTGTTCACAAATGTCCCACTGGATATAACATTGGATTATATACACCACAAATTACATGGAACAAATGCATGGAGAGAACACACAAATCTTAACCCCAAAGACATACTGCATCTGATCGGCCAGTTCTTTTGTAATCACAAGGAAAAGGAAGAAACTTCCAGTTCAGTGGGTATCTACCAAATACCGTGCTCCTGCAATGCAAAATATATTGGAGAAACTTGCAGATCACTAGATATTCGATTACGAGAACATGAACGAGATCTTAAGAATAAGAACCAAAAATCAGCTGTAGCCTCCCACATACTTCAGAACCCTCTTCAACAATATCAATTCCGACTCAGCAAGTCTAATTGAAACGGAACCAAAATATTTCCACCGGAAATTCAAAGAGGCATTGTACATCTAAAAGAGCCATGAACCAATGAATAAGGACCAAGCATTGTCTATCAATCCAATTTGGTCCTCGCTACTACTCCCTGTGCTCAAATCAACCTGACAAACCATATGCCCATTACAATTGTACTGCAATCAACAGACATCATGATCTTCGTAACAACATACATAGTTTTACTTTTTGTTCTCGTTGTAATAAAACTTTTCCTGACGAAGGCTTCAGCTCGAAACCGAAAGCTTGAAATAAATATTTTGTTTCTAAAAAATGACATCCGTTCAAACCATTGAAGTCCGAATTAGTTATTTTGGATAAATACTGTCCTGAAATCATTAAGAGAGTCAGATCAAGGACTGCTTCCCCTTGGCTGACTGGTGATCTCAAACGTTATTCACACGAAGTAATAGCATTACGTAAAAAAACTGGCAATTAAAAAATCATTTACTCCACTGAATCTATCGACCCTCTTGGGCAATACTTTGGCATTGAGCAAACATATAAATCCAAAAAAACTCGTTAAATAGACAGCTAAAACATGCTGAAAATGCTTACCATGAAAATAAATTCTGTGATTCTCCCTCTCCTAAAGACTCATGGAAGCTACATAAACAGCGTGTCGGTGATTCTGTCGTTTTCACCCGCATAAATTACATCACTGTTGATAATGTTAGCATAACGGACCCGAATCTTTTTGGCTCTGGCTAATGCCTTCACCTTTGCAAAGCCTGACCCGACCTAATTTGTTATAAATTACCATGCAAATTTACGCCCGGTATTTTTTCCTGAGTTTAACTTTCAATCCATTATTTCCCTAAACAAGTGCACAAAATCCGACACTGGCAATAATGTTAACTACGTCCCAGCTAAAAAAATTAAGACGTTTTCAATCGAACTTCTCATAATTATTGACACATATTGTGGCAGGGCAAGATTCCATACCCGGATTTCAAGTGAAATCCAAATTTGATCATTTGTATTACTTATGTAAAAATGCATTGCGTGGTAGACAAAGAAAGGAAATGTGTCGCCAGAAATTTGACAGGCTAAAGTTGTGTGAATGTTTAGTTGAGTTGTTTGATTCTAAATGTGCAATTACGCACATATTGGAGTTTGGGTCTTGAGAACAGTGCAGGCTAAGCAAAACGCAACAACACCATGCTATTCTGTTTGTTCCCTGGCAGAGAGTCATCAAAAAATGCATTTTTATGTCTAGTTAAGTATTATTTTGAGTCTGTCGGTTTGAGATAAAGAAACATGTGGCACACACAGTTGAGAGACTTGATTTCGAGAAGTTGAGGGGATCACTTGATTTTGGGACGTTAACTCGAGACAACGTTAAGGTTTGGAAAATAGAGTCGTGAAGTTAATATGGTCGAGTTAAAAGCTTATAATTGGAGGAAGTTCTCGTTTTACGTTATTTATGAGCAAACTGAGTTTTCCACGAGACGCTACACGAGAGGATCCGCCCTCCCACAATTTGCGATGGGATTCCCATTTGTCAGGGAAGCCTGAGATCAGACCCGAAGACCGAAATTTATTTGAACTGGAGAAATTGCTGATCTGGAAAGAAAAGCTACAAGAAATAGCAAGTACTAGACAACGGGAACATTTTGGAATTACTGAAGAGTGGTAACAGGAGGACAAAATTGAAGTACGGGACTGGAAGATTTTGAGAATCGGGTGCATTACGTTGGAGGCGTAAACTGCCGGGTAATGTGCACAATTTAAAAACACAAATGAAAATCTATGAATCTAAACTTCTTGTACAGTCACGGTGTGAGTCAATACACTTAAATTACGGTGGCGGCTCCAAAAAATCGTTGCCTAGCCTAAGTAATGTGTAAGGAAAGACACTTGAGAGCAAGGTCACGGTGGTGTTGCCGAATGTCTGACGTCTGGCCTCAGTGATTTTGAAGAAAAAATTTCAATGTAGGACTAGAAAACCAAGGGTTAAGGAAGGTCTAGATTTGAAGTGAAATTTTAGTTTCAGAAATTCATTAAAAAGAATAACGAAGGTAAAAGTGATTCTATCAACTCAAAAACTTCGAATTCATCCTTTTATCAAGGTTAGGATGCATTATGGAATGTAGGTGTATTACAGGCGGAAGGCTTATTTCTAATGGAAGTGATCCAATTTAATGGGAAGAACTGTAGAACTAAAAATGACGGAGTGCAAAGACCAAGTCGAAGTAATTTAAAGGTTTAGGTTTGAAAAATGCAAACTTTCAAGTAGGATTAAGAGGTGAAATTAGGTGAAATGTTGTATTGTGGTGTATTGTAGGATTGCGATACATAGAAAAATTGAGGTCACCGAGAGAGCAGTACAAGATTCGGAATCAGTGCTGGTTTTTGGAACAATCTAAATTATTGAATGTAGCCGCAATGCGGGATTTAAATTTTTTAACATGAGTTACTATTACATATAAGCAGTACCTAATATTGTTCAGTCTTGTCTGCAGTTTTGAACGTTAGTACTGGGCAAAATGGAACATTCTCAGAATACAGAGGGTGTCCCATCCTTATAAGAACGATGAACTCATGGGTGCACCACCCTGCATAAGTACCCATGTGACCTTTATGCCACTAATACTTAAAGTACACACGATTGTCGACCTGTGAATATTTTTTCCAAAATTATTTGACCTTCCATGGGGTCAAAAATCCTACAAACCGCTAGGAGTGTAGTTTTAGCGTTTTCCAGCGAGGGATTCAGTTACACTGAGATCGCTAAAAGGTTAAAAAGTCAAGGAATCATCATTTCTAAGACAGCAGTTCATAACATAGTGAAAAAAATCGGAAAGCGTGATCAGGCAAGGTCAAAAGGTCACCCTAGCCCAAAAAAGAAACAACCCTCAAAAGTCGTCACCCCGGCAATTGGGAGGAAAATTGACATGTTGACCTCTAGAGAAAACCCACAGAGTCAGAGGGAAATTTCCAAGATTACTAAAGTACCGAAGACCACTGTGAACAAGATTATCAAAAATCTGGACAAGGTACTTAGAAGAAAATCGCGTGTACATAAACTCCTTCCTCGCCATTTGAAAATTTGGAAAACTAATTGCCGAAAATTATATGAAAGGGTCCTAGCGGGTCAAAGGTCGGAATTCGTTGTAAGCTTGGACGAAGCAATGTTCAGACTACACAAATGCCATGGAAAGAGGAAGATATGTTACGTTCAGAAGGTTCAAACGATTCCCCAAAATTGGTTCGTGGACAAGGAAAACTTTTTGAAGTCATTCATGGTCGTCGGAGCTATTAGTGGTCGTTGTCCTCTACCTCTCATCCATGTCCCAAAAAAGGTCAAGGTCAGCTCACAATTCTATATTGACCAAGTATTAAGGCCGCTACTTGAAACTTATTTGCCCTCTCTGTACCCCAATGACCTCTCAAGTGTCACGGTACCTCATGATGCCGCCCCATCACACACTGCCAAGAAAAGTCAAGCGTATGCCCGTGACCTTGAACATCGACTAGGAATAAAAATCTTAAAAAATAGTGAAATACCTGTGAAATCACCTGATGTAAGCCAATGGACTATTTTGGCTTTGGATATTTAAAAAGAAAAATCTTCCGTAGGCGACCAAGAAAGCCAGATGGACTTTGGAAACTTCTACAGATCATGTGGTCCAAACTTGATCAAAATTTGATTACAAAAACCTTCAATTCTTGGAAAAGAAGACTTCATTTGATTACAAAAACCTTCAATTTTTGGAAAAGAAGACATTGGGCCGTTGATAAGATGCATGGTGAACAAATTGAGAATGTTAAAAATAATCATGGACGTTATTGTTAATTTTGAGAGAATAAATAAAATCGGTTTTATAAGGGTGGGACACCCTCTGTAATCTGAAGTCAAAAAATACAAATTAAACATTTGGGAACTGGTAATTTTGGCTGGCAAAATGCTCGTATTTGTCTTTCTCATTCCTTTAAATTCTAGAAATTGTTATATGCTTTTTAGTATGTTTTTAATAAGCTCTAATGAGAAAATTTTCTCTAAAATGGTTTTGCAGTGCGAACAAAAGTGATAAGTGAATTTTATTTTCAAAACTTAGCTTATGCTTATTTGAGTTATTCGTAATATGAAGTGGTAATATGAATGATCATGATCCATTTTCTTCCCCCCCCCCTACAATCACAATGCTTGTCCAATAAAATTACTGTTGTTATTTGGATTTCACTTCATTACGTGAATCCACCAACCATTTAATTTCCATGAGTCGACCTTCAAATTCCACGGTCACCAATTGTCGTTGTTCGAGCGACAGTTTTGACAAGATTCCTTTTTACTCTACCAAACCTGCACTTAAACAATCTGCATTAGCATTTTGTGTATAGTAGCCGGTCATGGTTCTTGAAACTCCATTCTCAGATCCACACTCCTTACCTCCTGTGATACAAAAAAAATTTAGATTGTAGCGTGTCGTCGTCGTCGCGTCGTCTTGAAGACGACAAGGTGTAATGCGCACGTACGAACATACGTGCGACGCAAAGATTCTTTCTTTTCACCCAGGTAATTCCTTCCCCATTACATGACTACTTGTATGTACTTATTGGAAAAATGAAGATGATGGAACACAATCGCCGCGACACAACACGGGAGTTTCAAGCTCAAGGCCAAGTTATGCCATTTAATGCAAACATGACATGAAATGTATAAGGATTTGCCATTTTAGTGCAAAAATTTACAAGACATTTTTTCTTGGACGACGTAGACATGGGGTGTAGGGTTGTGGAGGCATTTAATTAGGTAGTTGGTCGTCTACATACATACAGAGTCACCCAGAATTAATTAGCTATTGTTTCATTTGGTAAAAGATTTGAGGGAGACGCAGACGAGACACAGAGGACAAGGGAGGGTTTGAGTTTTGGAATGGGTGGGTCTTTTTATTTGAAGGTGGGATTTGATTTTGTGAAGCCACCACCCAAAAGGAAGGAGGAACGAATGATAGTGAAAAGTACTTTGAAGGATTGCGTATTACATACGTTCGCTTTATTCTTTCGGTTTCCAACTCACCTAAACATTGAGATGACTTCTTTTTGTGTGTGTATATGTGTGTTACCCCTGTTCCGTCTGTGTATCCCTTCCCTCCGTTTCTCCGTCGTCTTCTACCATTTCCAGTTCAACTCTCAGTCTTGAAGGAGCTGGTTCATATTGTGTTCCCACCATCGTATATGTATTTACTACGGAAGTCTTTGAGAAAGGAAACACGTGTGTTGGCTTGATTTGTGTGATGGACGACAAGGTGGATAATAAACAATAATATATTGGAAATTACTTACGGTGTGTTTAAGAAGGAAGTTGATCACATAAGAAGTGATAATTGAAAAAAAAAGTACATTTGATTGTAAGTGATGTCCTTTTGCGTTCCTGGAAAGATAATACAGTGANTACTTACGGTGTGTTTAAGAAGGAAGTTGATCACATAAGAAGTGATAATTGAAAAAAAAAGTACATTTGATTGTAAGTGATGTCCTTTTGCGTTCCTGGAAAGATAATACAGTGAGAATAAACAAATTTGGCACAGGGATAGTGTGCGACGACTATGTATGTTGACTCCGTCGGAGCGGGTGTTCTCATGGGATTAAGGGCTATGAAAAGTGGTGGACGTCCAAAAGGTATATAAATTTTAATGCATGGGAAAATGGGAATGAAATTAATGGGTATTTGGGAAAAATTTGGAACGTGTTGTAAGGATTAGTGTGGTGGTTATGGGTTAGGATGGTTGACTTAAATGAAGCGAGAGGATCTTAAGAAAAAGGGCAGACATACCGGGTTCGGGGTTTTTGGAGTTTTAACTTTGACTTAGGGTAGGTTTCATGTCGATCCACACTCCCGTTAAAATTTAATGTAAAAGGTCTAGTCTATATTTCATGAGGAAGGCGTTCAATGTTAAAGTTTTTGGCAACGGGTGTTGATACAGCCGGAGACTAGTAGTGGAGACATTTGTGCGGCAGGTCTGGAAGATGAAGTAAATCTGTTACTGCCGTTCGGTCGAAATCTTTCTTAATCTTAGTAGACACATGGGCTTTAGGATTTTACACTCACTCCAACGTCGTCACTTAAAAATATATATACCCCCTTATAAATGTCCTACCCCAAAAATCTGGTGTGCCTTACCATTCCTTACATTGCGTATCCATCATACGTTACGTGCGTACGTACGTGTGCCAGCCGATGTGTGAATGGAGCTAAAGGGAGTTGAGATGACAAAAAAAAATCCGGGTAGAATCAGGGAGGAATGAATGAATGAGCAGATGAAGATTCCATCCCCCTTTTTCAAAGCATCTGATATCTATTTTGGCGAAACAACTAACCAACCACCCAATGCTAGAGTTTTTTTATTTTTGAAATCATGGATGAGCTTGGAATAGATAATGATTTAGGGACACTTACACATACCCCCTTTTTTCTCGGGTGCTTCTCCGGTTTTTTGATCTTGCTTGAATGGGATGAAGACTGGGATGTTAATAGTTCACCGGATGTACCCTGTCATCTATCCCTATGCTAAGGATTTTTGTGATTCATTCTTGTGTCACGACATCAAGCCATGGTCTTTCAGTTGGAAAATTTGGGCTAAACCTACACATATGCACGAGGACAGGCGAAAGACTACATTACTTTGTATGTACATTTTGCAATTTTGATTAGCATGGTGGGTGGGGTTCAATTTGAAATGAAGGAGGCAATACTATATTATTCTAAAAGCATGCCCATTAACCCATAGTTGGAAAATTTTACAGTAGAGCGATAGCGAAAGCAAATGACACACCGAAATTGAGATTGAGTTCATCTTGAGGCAGGCGGCGTCACGGCAGGCATAAAAATAAAAGCATGCAGTTTCTTTAATTAACCTTTGTGAATATCCAACGTCTTGAGGTATGGTTGGGATAGGGATTATTATACACGAGCCTTCTTGGAAAAAACTGTTCAAATTACCCTACTTGTGTCTACCGCTGCTCATGGGCAATTCCAAGATGAGTTTTTTTGGGAAGAAAAATTAAAATAAAGACAGAGCAAGTTGGTGTTAGGGGGAAATGCACATTGCGGTGGATGGTGTACCAAGAGCGTCAGCTGGAAACTGGTACATGAGTTATCGATAGGATACATGGCAATACATATAAGAAACTGAAGGTCCGTGTGGATCATCATGTTATGTTGGAACGAATGGACGGACCAACTTGACCGTATTTTTGGGCAGTTTGTTCCTTGTGTGATGTTGAAGGGGGAAGGGTACTTGGGGGTAATATCTAGACCATCTTTAACGGTGGTGATAAGAATCCTAAGGGTACGTGCTTCTGGGCTAATTCATCTGTTGAATGGGGAAATGATTGGGTTCGGGACTGACTGACTGACTTCCATTCATCGTCTGGTGGTCTCCGACCAGTTCTCGTGCCATTAATTAATACAATTTGTCTGAAATTGATAATCCTAACAGTAATTAAGTTATTTTGTCACGGAGGGTATAAATAGTAGGGAAAATGAATGACTCACTTTAGCCTATAGCAAATGTGACCGCGGAACTAATAGTTTTTTGCTAGGAATTCTGTGATATGGAATGTATGATATTTTGAGGTAAAGATAAATTCAATATGAGAAGTGTACAGAATTTTAAATACAACGGCACACAAATTAGGCAAAAGAGAAATTACAAAAATCTCTTTGAGGGGATGATAAGTCCGAACTTTGGGTCAAACAAACCGCTAGGCTTTAAGGTAGTCAATTAGAGAAGTTTTGAGTAAAAAAGGTGCACCAGTGTGTAAGTAGGCAATGGCATTAGACAAGGCGGCAGTCAAGTTGACGAACAAGCGGTAAAAATAATAATAAGATGAACTTTGGGGTCTGACCTCTCCACCTCTCCGAAATCCACTTCAAAGTTTGGTAAATAAAACCCTTATTTCCCAGCAGCTAAGGCCAGGAGTAAAAATCCCACTTGAGAATGGATGAAAAGTTTTTTCCAAAAATACAACGGCACACAAATTAGGCAAAAGAGAAATTACAAAAATCTCTTTGAGGGGATGATAAGTCCGAACTTTGGGTCAAACAAACCGCTAGGCTTTAAGGAAGTCAATTAGAGAAGTTTTGAGTAAAAAAGGTGCACCAGTGCAGTGTGTAAGTAGGCAATGGCATTAGACAAGGCGGCAGTCAAGCTGACGAACAAGCGGTAAAAATAATAATAAGATGAACTTTGGGGTCTGACCTCTCCACCTCTTCGAAATCCACTTCAAAGTTTGGTAAATAAAACCCTTATTTCCCAGCAGCTAAGGCCAGGAGTAAAAATCCCACTTGAGAATGGATGAAAAGTTTTTTCCATCTTGACTCTGTGAGAAAAAAAGATTAGTTTATATTATTAGTTCAAATAAATAAACAGGTATTATATGTTTTCTAAAAGTACTTTCACTCTGACTCAATGTATGTATGGGTTTTAGATTTGAATCCTTTGTCGTTTATCTGAACTACAAACCCCTTGTCTAATCTTGAGAGGAAGTAGCAGCACAGAACGTGATTTTTTAATAGAACAACAGAGTTGACATAAAGGATGGATTGGATTTTTTAATGGGTTTTGACAGTTGACTTTTTGGATTTGCGTGGGCGTTGCTCTTCAAATTTTAGAATTTCAAGTGCCTTCACACAGAAATGTGGATTTTGGATTAAGTCTTCTTCTTCGGGGTAGTTATGAATGAGAGGGAGTTTCAAAGACACAGAGATGAAGATGCGGAGTTCCCATGCTAAATTTTTCCACTGATTCACTTTTCATGCTCATAAAATGTTCTGTGCACGGGACAAGTGGACAGAGGAAGAATTTTCCAGTCATTTATGAAATGCGTCTCATCTCTGTGGCTTTCCATACATTCATTCTGCGGTTTGGATTAAGGGAGGGAATGGATGGGACTGCGGGTTTGAGCATTTGATGTAAATTATGCTTTTTTACAAGATTTTCATTCAACACTCACACGCATCCAAAAAGACATGGATCTCAATTTTGGTGGCTCTCACACTGTTTAGTTTACAAATGTGGGTAATGGGTGTGATTCGACTGGTGAAAATAGAGCGATTTGCCCATTAAATTGCAGGCGAGCTTGGATTTCCCTTTAAAAAAAGCCAAAGTCTATTCAAATCTTCTAAATTTCTGTATGAATGTGGTCAAAAACTTTTTTCGTAACATTACATTGCATTTTGGATAGAACCCTTTGCAACGCAAAAGGACCGTTGTTTTCCCCAATGCACACCTGTACAGCAAGAAGTAGGTTTATTTGTATCGAACACGAGACAGACACCAGCCGGTCGGCGAGGACTTTGAGAATTTGTATTTAATAATAAATTGTACGCGCGCCATGCTGTATTTGGGTAAAACTTGCAACTGTATTATGAACGAACGTCTAGACGATTGAGCGGTGTGGCTTTAATGTATGGTTATTGGTAAATATATATTGCAGAAAACTAATGGATTTCAATTTATTTATTTTTGCAGATATACCGGCCCAGGTGCCTCCGCTAACGCCTGGAACCAATAAGAAGATGACAGAAGCTTTGAAATTATCATTTGGAACTTGGGAGAAGGAATTGATTCGTCATGCTATTCCAAAAGGTAATTTATCCTTATTTTTTGAATAATTAATCAATAGTTCAAGAAGGAATGTGGTAAGTTTAAAACGTCTTGAGACGTAGATGTAGATTAGATCGATTAAAACCAATGAGTCGTACGACAAGGCGGCGCTGATCGTTCAGAAAGCGAGAGCAAAACTTCACTTTTTGTACCTCATCCTCTCATGTGTTTCCTTATTCTTCAATTTTTTCAAGAAATCCTTGCATGCATCCAAGGACGGTAGTCATAAGACACCTGTTTGATCTCAAGGTTTTGTGGTTAAAGAGTTTTTGACAGTGACTATGGGGCCAAAAAGATGTGGAAGAGTTAGTTGTAAGCGCAGGTGTTGTGGATTGTGCTGTAATGAGACCAAAGCATTGTTCTATGACATGGCAGCATCTCAGCAGTCGTCGACTGATGGTCATGATCCACGAAGAGTAACGAGATCTCGATCAAAAATATTTATCATAAAGGTTATTACCACATTTTTTCTTTTGAATTTTCTGAAGGTTGAAATTCCAAGAATGGAGATGCTGGTTTGTTAGGGTGAATGAATGAGCGACCACCTTGAAATTTTTTAGCAGGAACAAACAATGAGGTGACGACAACCTTAGCATTTAACTTGGGAAAACTTCAAATGTGGAAATTTTGATAGTTATCCGGATGGTCAACGTCAAGGGAATTCGTGTACCAGAACCCCCTCATGAAATTACAATGTGCGTGTAAACATGTCAAATTGCACTGCAAACTTTTTTTCAAAGATAATCGCTAAACTCAGGCAATATGTCTGAATTTTAAATCATGAACTTTGGGTAAGCATGCTGCAGCTGCACACTACAAAGTTAGATTCCTATTTTGAGTAATGTAATTATCCAATTTTGCATGTTAAATCCCACTGGGAAACTGACAGCCAGCCACCCATTATCCTTTGACTCCAGACTCTGTTTAATACTTGCAAATAATTTGACGGGAGGCGGGATCGGTTGCTTTTTTTGCAATCAACATGTCAATGTGGTTAAATATTTATGTGCAGCACGTGCTTCGAAAAGACCAATTACTCTAGACAGCAGGGCTTTAGCTTAAAAAAACTTGATCCAGAACCCAAAAGTCCAGTTGTAAGTCGAGGAAAAATAATTGTGAAAGTGCATCTGTTGAGTGTGACATTTATCAGAGGGAAGAAACGGGGGGTCTCCTTCTACATGTATTACATTGCATAAGAAAGACGCGACTCTATCGAACGTGTTTCGGGCCTTGTGTTGTATTTTTTTTTTGTCATCATATCGAAGGAATAAAAAGTAAGTCAGATAGGTATTAGACGTGTGCGCAAAACACCTTGCATGGCAATAAGGTATGTACACGTTCCGTGCAACTAGTTAACCAAAAAGCCTTATTGCAACCATCTGTATCTTGTTTCTTGCTCTCCGGAACCACAAGATGTTACAGTTAATGGCACACAGTCAAAACCTTAAGTCTTAAGGGCAGAAGGGGAGAATAAATAAGTGACGAGGCGGCAGACGTCTTCGGGTTTTCGGAAGGAGCAGGTGTCTTACGTTTTTTGGAAGACTTTTATGTAAGGGGGATTCCAATGGTGGTGATGGCTCGGCATCGGCTCCTTGACTCCTGGTTCTTGTCTTTTGAATTTGAGTTGAAATCTTCACCCCAAAAAAGAAGATGATGTTGGGTGAATTGTGAAAAACCCGCTGCTTCGCACGTGCTCCATAAGGATGGGTGGACGGCGGCACGGACGTACATACGAACGTACGAACGGCGTACCCCTTCGGCTGCCTTATATTTTTAAATGTAAGGGAGTCCCCCTTTGGATGGGTTCATTTTCTTCTTCATCATCATTCGAAAGGGAAAAAAAATTCTTGAGCAGTCGTCTTTTTCTCGCACTCGCCACATGTTACGGCGGACCGGGTTTTTAAGGGGAGTATAAGTATAGGAGGGCAATTGCCAAGGCACATGGACTTAATGTTTTTGTAATTCGTTTTCATGGAAAATAATATTATGCTTTCCGTGTTACGTCGATGGAATGACCTGGAGGGAATAAAAGTGTGTTGGATGATGATCCTGTAAGTGTTATGAGTGAGCAGGGGTATTGGTTGGGGAATAGCTTCAGGAATGGGTTAATTGTCTTTATTTTCTTTTTTTTCTCATTTGTTTAATCAAATGGGGGAGTTGGATTAAAGAGACGAGGAGGTGGGGTGGGGGGTAAAAAGGAATTATGTCAGACCCGGACATGGAGGAGTAATTATGTAATGCTAAATACGCACGTGTTTGAGTTTTGGGTATTTTAAATGAAAAGGACAGGATTACATTTAACATAAAACGACGTAACTTCTTGGCCGTTGGGCTCTAATAATTTATTTGAAAGCTTGTAAGAGATCATGGTCTTAATGCCTATGTCTTTCCTTGTTTAAAAACAAAGGAGTCGTGAATGAATAGAAACATTGAGATGTACAAAGCTTGTTCCTCGCGTGCTTTCAAACCCACATCAATTGACTTTAATTTAAAAATTGAATCAATGCCGCCGGCCTGGCTGACTAAAACCATCACCATCTTCCCCGCATTTTGACATATACCCCGAGACGAAGGTGATAAAGACAAGTGAGGTTTTAACTAGCTTTGTGGCCATAAAGACCACAACGAACAATAGTAAGACTTACAAATTCTTAGAATTTGAACAAGGAGGAAAGTGATCTCACGTATTTCATTCATTGTGGTGATTATAATTGGGTCATGTCATGGGTCTTATGTATGAAATCATAACTTAAAGAGTAAGATGTATGATTGTATTGTACAACGACGGGGTGAGTGTCCTGGTAGCGTTTGTCGTCATTGAAGTTTACCGCCTATGAAATTAATTCAAGAATTTTATTAGTTAGCGTACAAGACATGGGTGAGGGGGCAGATGTGAAAGACCGTGCATGAGCTTTAGCAAAGGGAATACGGGGATCCCAAGTTGAAAGGTAGTTATGATTTTTAATTGTTGAAAGTCGGTGTGAGTTGAGAGATTGGTGGAACGGATCGGAATCACGCGTGGTAAAAACCTACACAGGATTTTCTTCATGTTTATGACTTAAGATGTGTGTGTGTGTGTTTGTGTGGAAATTCTGTTCCTGGTTTTGTTGCCTTCTTTTCATGGTGGGATCGGTCGTACAAGTAAATAAAAATAAAAATACAGAAGCCATTGCCTTCAGGATTTTTGGCACTAGATTTTGCACACATTTGAAATAGGGAGATTAGTTAGTTAACTTTGTGAGGGTAATTTGGTTGAATGGTAGTTACTTGGGTTTTTAATGGTGGTGCAGGTCATGATAGAGGGGGAAAGATGAAGAACTGTTGGGAGCAAGCGACCCAGTCATATTTCAGTCCATGTCATAAAACTGTCTCTTTTTTTGGTCTGTTCCTTATGTGAATGAATGAATTGATTGAGTGTGTTGGCTGGGCTTAGGGAGTCAGTCACACATGGGAGTTTGACTTTTTAGTACTGAAACTGACTGGGCTTTAAGTGAGAAGATGTTGGATGGATTTTGTGGTAGAGAAAAAGAGACATAGAGATGCCGCAATGGAAGAAGCCCCCAAAAAAGAACGACACATTATTATTAGGTTTGAGAAAAAGACAAGGAGATCCCATTCCCTGTCTATTATCCTTGCAGTTTAGCTCATCATTTTTCTCCCTCTTCATCTTGCCTGCCTGTTGCCTTGTATGAGTATTTTTTACATCCCCTCGGAAGGGTTATATATTGGATGGGTTATAAATATCACTCATGATGAGGACAGCGACAGCCAAAATGATTTTTTTAAAGGGAAAAGATAATTTACATAAAAATCAAAAGGGTTTTGAACAGGAGAAACGTTTTTTTGAGTAAATTTGGGTGGCTTGAATAGCCACGCGCTCACGCGCACGGGAGTGAACGACGACGGCGACGGACGGACGAGAACTAATGAAGTGCAACTGTTTATTCAACTCTGTCAATATTTGTATCCTCAAGATTCGATTCACCTTTGTATCTATGTATTTAAGAGGTGGAAGGGAAATACAAGGTGTGTCCTTTTTAAGAAGGGGGTTCTTTACATACCAAATCTTGCCGCTAATCCTTCCCGCCTAGCTTCATTGGTTCCTTGACTCCACAGACTGTAAAATTGAAAAGTGAACAAAGAGTTGCGGATAATTTAAGGAATGAGTGACAGATGGATGGATGTTTGATGGTTGTTACTTCAAATTGTTAAATGGCAGGCGTCAGGCATTATAAGCAATGACTGAATATGTAGAAATGGAATATTTAAAATACACACATGATATGTACGTAACGTACGACGGAAAACGGGAGAAAGTGAAGATCATATGTTTGGAAATGAAATCTAGTTGAGTTAAATTTTTGTAGATGGAATGAACAATGTGGGTTGCGGGCTTTTGACGGAAGAATTGAGTTAAACTGAACGAGAAATGATGATTCTCCGCGGGCAGAAATAGGACCCCTGTCACGAAAAATCACCATTTTCATCATCATTGAATTCACTTAAAGTCGAGTTGTGTTCCGTCGGTTTGTGTGTTTGTGTCATCGTTAGAGTGGGTACAACGTTGATTCGTGTGTGGGCATAAAGTTCCCCTGATTATTGTAATTGTTATAATACGAGTTGTGAAAGAAAATTGAACCCACTTGCTGACTGAGACTGACTAAACCCCATGAGCAATGATGAGGGTTTAGAGTGGAGGGTGATTATGGGATCCTAAGTAGATGAGTGATTTGGATGCAGATGAAATTCAATATTTAAAGTTGGAATGAAGAGGAGGGTGGAGGATTTAATAGTTTAAATGAGTTAATTAATAGGGGACCTAAAAGTCTGCTACTGACACTTGTCATGAAAGATGGGGCAAATGAGACGCAGAATAGAGAGTGTGAATCAAATGAGCACCTAAAATTTATTCAACTATGTATACTCTCGATCTCTACGTTACATATGGATTCCCACAATCATTATTTATGACTCTTAATTAAGTTGGAATGGATCATTGGATTGGATTCATTTAAATTCATACGTTTGACGTTACGTGAAAGCAAAGGATTGTACAAAGTGTAGAATTTATAACTCGTATAGGGTGGAGATACATTATGGATTTGAATAGAAATTTTTTTAAATTCACTCCTTGTGGTCTAGGGTTGCTTGTATTTTTCAAGGATTTCCAAGTACGGAGCTCATTAAGTCGACTGGAAATCTAAAGGGGGTGATGAAATTTTATGAGGATTAATGAAGTCAATTTTATATTCGTGAGTGATGAAGTGGATTACATGGTTTGTTTGCCTTCCTTACTCTGCTCCTTGACCCCACACTCATGGGAATAGTTAAATGGTGGCATTTTATTGTAAAGTACTTTAGATTCTGATGTGAATTTTTCCACCAGACTTGACTAGACATGCTGCGTAGATTTTGCAAATGTCTGCGCTACATCTATAATAACTTCCAATTAGCATACCGTTTTTTGAGGGTAATCTTTGTAATAATTTAGTAATCGAATACAACTCCAAGAAAATTAAATATTTCTTCATATTTCTCCTCGAAATTATTTTAACATATGTTAGGCTGGGTCTGGGAACCAAAACGTGTTTAGAGAAACTCATTAAATGTTTCGCCTACTACTTGCAATTGGACAGCAATTATACGTCATGAAGCCCTTCCCCCCATACACCTGCTT
>JAAXYW010002037.1:0-17383 GCA_036851895.1 Orthonychiurus folsomi
GTGTAGTTCGGACAATTTTTCAAAAACTAATCGCGGGTATCTTTCCATCGGCATTTTCAATAATTTTTCCTTGTACTTAATTGCAGCCAACAAAATATTATATAATAACTTTACTCGGCCAGTTTCAATTCTTAATTTAACACTCGGAATGTCCCAGCCAAGACCTAGTAAAGCTCCATAGAAGTTTGATTGAATTCCTTCCAACAAGTTGGAATACCTTAGGCCCCATACCTGACTACAATACAGCAGTGCCGGCATAACACACGACTCAAAAAGTTTATTCGAAGTTATTAGCGTGTCGTTTCTGCCTCTGCGCAATATTTGCAATACCTTGCCAGCAATTACCCTAGCTCTATCTTTTGCGAATTCCGTGGCTTTACTAAATTTTCCTGCACTCGAAAATACAACACCCAGATAGGTATATTCACTTACAATTTCGATTACCGTTCCTTTATAGTAAAAATCATCCCTACGGCCAATCCTGCCCCCTCTCCTAAATATCAGCACCTTGGTCTCTCCTTAGAATAAGGAATATCTGTCTCCCTGGATCTCTCCGTTTCTTCCTGAATATTGCCGATTGAATGTCTTTTAAGTTTTAACTAACCAACGAAACTCTTAATTCCACAGCTCCGGGCCTCGTAAAATATGTTGAGTCAAATTGCAAATTGTCAAGCTTGCAAAAAAGAGTGATAATTTTGCAGGCGTAATATTTGCACAACACTATTCTATACTATGACCTTCCTTGCCATGATGGCCTCCAGGCAGTCGGCAATCCTCGATACACATGTGCCGTATTCCGCATTATTTTACGTCAGGTCAATCATAACTCTCTTTACGAAACTCATCAAAAACTACAAAAACTGAGGCGCAATAAATGGTAAGACTCCCGGAAAAAACACGCTTTGACGTAGTAGATGAAACATGAATATTTATTCATTTTGAATTTGAGAAGAATCGTTTATTAACCATTAGAATAATGTCTAGTTGTAATTTGTACCAGAATTTTGAAGGTGCAGAGCACTGACCGTGTTATATGGATGACCCTCATTCGACGCCTGCGTCTTGGACGTTGAACACTTGTTCCTGAATTATTGTTGTTGGTGGCTAGCATCTGCATTGGTCCCGTCCTGCCCTGCCTGCCTGCACCACCTCATTTTTTTGTAATGGTTTGTATTGCATTGCTGCAGGCATACATAGTACATAGTCCATCCATATCCACCATGACGTCAAATTAGGACAACCCCGCTCTTTATCTCTACAACTAGTTTAAATAACAATATCTACCATACTATACTATTTAAATACTAGGATCTGAATGTACACACACATGGACTGACTGACTCATCGTCAGCCCGACGAAACGAGTCCAGCACTCAGCTAGTGAAATTCTACGAGCAGCTAGAGCCAAGATTCTAAAAATTTTAGTTCAGTGTTCATTAATAAATTGCATAATCAATCGAGGATTGTTGGAGTCCAATCAACCCAAGGTGGGGTCACTGATTGGAAGGGATGGGTTCCAGCCTAGTGAAAAGTTCAACATTCTTCGACAATTTGCCAGGCACCCAAGTAAGTCAAGTTGGTCATAATACGTCGTAGTAGGACTCAATTTTGAACCCTTAAGAAAGGGACGGCGACAGGTGGCCTTAGGCTAGGTATAAGGTATATGCCTAGTAAGGCGCACTTGGGTTTGTGTACTACAAGAGTTGGGTTGGTGCCTTAAGAAATAATGCGACTGAATATGTATGTTGTTGTGAAATGACTAATGTGCTTTCAAATTCTTATTTTTTCAGTCCCCCTATCACATCGTAATGGTTGGCCTTGATTCAGCTGGAAAAACAACTGTTCTGTACCGTCTCAAATTAGATTCGTATTTAAATACAGTGAGTGCCATATGATACATGCATATCTATGAAAATAATAAGTGGCTTATTGAAATCTGAATGTTTTTTGTATTTTTTTCAGGTGCCCACGATTGGTTTCAATTGTGAAAAAATCAAAGGAGTGAAAGGGAAGTCGAAAGGAGTTAATTTTGTTGTTTGGGATGTTGGGGGACAGGTAACTTTGGTTTTGCACTTTTAACATGTTGCACATTTACAAAGACAGGACAATACCAACGACGTTATCTATTTTGGATGTTTGAATTATAAATAATTTCAGGAAAAGTTGCGACCGCTTTGGAAATCTTACACGAGGCATACAGACGGGATAATATTTGTAATAGATTCCCTGGATGAAGAGAAATTTGAAGAGGCAAAAATAGAATTGATGCGAATAATTCGAAGCCATAGCACGACGAGTGAAAATACGCCTCCACTATTAATACTAGCAAATAAACAAGATCTGCCCAACTGCAAGGAACCAGAGGAGCTACAAACTATCCTGAACCTCAATGATTTACTACATCTAAATATTTATTACTACATACAATCAACATGTGCAATCACAGGTACGTAGTAAAGCTTTATTAGTCTAGTTCAAACAGCTTTTAACTCAAATAATGAATATCAAACTTATTCCGCCCAGGTGAAGGGCTCGATGAAGGGATTGAAATCCTATACGAAATGATATTAAAACGGAAGAAATTGAAGAAGAAGAGCAAAAAGTGAACGGAAAAGTTGTAGGATAGTAATTTTTAAGAAGGGATTTCTCTCGTCGACTAATTTTTGATAAAAATGAGACAATCTAAAAATCTACAATCGAAATAATTAAATGTTTGTAAGGAGTGAGGCACGGCGGACGTCCTGGCGGCATAGACACTACACAAGGCAGCTAGTGAAATTTTACCTAAACCTACCGAAATACAAGGTGTCCCTGAATTAGCGCTCACATTTGGCACTCCTTAAGTTTAAAGTGACATAAATCAAGAACAAGACATCACACAGACTTGGTTTAACCACCATTGGAAAGCCCATGGGATTACAATAAAAGCCAACTACATTTCACCCTAAATTTGACCTTTCCTCTGTCTGGTTGAGGTCAACGAAAAAAATTCAATCTCCCATAAGCAACCATGTGAAAAGTCTGTGTTTTATTTTTGCTGACCATTAGCACACAGAGAAAAGGTAAAATAAGGAGTGAAAAATAGTTGACCTAAATTCTAATCGCATGGGCTTTCCAATGGTAGTTAAACCAAGTTAGTCGGACTTGCAGTTCCGGAGTTATGATCCTCCTAAGTGTGAGCGTTAATTCTGGGACACCAAATTATTACTAACACTTTTACTTACGGGTTGTGTTTAGTACCCGGTCATGTAATCCTTTTGTGCACATGAGGCCGACTGCATTTATTTATTGATTTGTACGAATTAAACTAATGGATGGAAATGTGAATTATAGCGGAGCTTCAGATTTATTGGTTTGACATGTCTAAAAGCCGAGTTATCTCTAATCACTTATAACCTTAACTTGCATATTTTGGTACCTAAAATACAGTCAAAGTTTGTACAAGCAGCTGCAGATGGTCAATAGCAATTACACGTAAATTGATATTTAAACTTTTAGTTACGGTGCACGTATGTTTCACACATTTGCTAAGAATTTCGTCGGAATTCCCGTCCAATAACCGCTGCAAATCGCTCTCATGCTTTCCTGCATTTGTGACACTCCCTTTTTATCTAATATAGTAAAAATAAAAGCAGAATTAAGAACCGTTAGGGTAATTCTACTGTAATTATCATTTCAATAATTAGTAACACATTAGTAACGCACGCCACGTCGCGTCGTACGTTGTATTTGTGTAGGCAGCCGGAGTGCCTGCCAAGTCAGTCAGTCGTAAGCTCAATATTCCGGTATTTAAATGATGGAGTCGTGGAAGTGAAAATAATCCCATGCAACGCAAATGAATGGCTAAGGTCGTCATCTGAGATATGAACGAGGAGTAAAAATACAAAGGTAAAAATCTGGTTCAATGGGCGAAAATACTAGGACAAAATGTGGAGGTGGTGGAGGAAAGGAAGTCGACGACGACGACGGACTTGGAAATTGTGGTCGTCCCATTTCCCTTTCCTATTGTTTGTGGGTGTGAAGTAGTCTTTGAGCTTTTATCACTCTCCCCGTCCTTGTATTCCATCACTTGGACTCAATTCTTTCCTCAAAAACCCAGTCCGTTTCTGCAAATTAATTCAATTCAACTTGGCAAATTTCTCTTGTTTACGTTACGTCCCTCTGTCTTAAGTTCCGAGATGACAAATTACGACGCCGAGCCGTGGACGACAGAAGTCCACGAAATGAAATTTTGAAACATTTCAAAATCCTTGTGGTGCTGTGCTGTGTGACGTGCTAATTAGAATCTGAGTAATTAATTGTAGAATTCCTGACTGATTCCTGAATTGAGTTTAAGATTTAAGGACGACGTCGCGACTCGACGCGACGACGGGGACGACAACGGCGGGATTAAAAATGATGGCGACGCGACCATGGCCATGGCTTCGAATTATAATTCCAGCTTTGGCTTGGATTATATCTACGGAGAGCAAGGCGACCCATTATTTAAATAATATAGATGGTAAGTGGATTTTAATTTCAAGTCCTTATCTTTTCTAAAACAAACAGCTACTTACGTACGTGCGAGTGAGTGAATGATATCAAAATGAAAATACTATTTTAAACGGACCAACGACAACACGACGACGAGGGAAAGAATAAATTAAGTTTTGCAGGCGTGAGCATGAAACCAAGTGGAAATTTAGTAGAAAGGATTTTTCCATCTTGTCTTCTGTGGATCCGGTCGTGTTTTTGAGCAAGTAATTTCTTCGTGAAGGATTTTCTCGGGACGACGCGACCCACGAAGACAAAAAAGTTGCTTTTTTGAACTTTCCGCTATCGGCTGGCTATGCGTTTGGAAATTAATTTAAAAGCCTATATACGTAGTAGTACAAAGTTTTAATGGGAATCCACTCAGAGTGGATGGCAAAACAAATTAATTAATAGTGGAGGACTCGAACGGAGTTTAAAAGTGACAAATTGGAGAAAAACTTTGGACTGACGCGTCGTCGAGGAATTTGGGATATTTGAGTGCAAATGTGGAGTGACAGTTTTAAAATGAATGGATGGATGGATATACCTAGTAAAGGCAGATATACACATTTATTATAATTTAAGAAGAAGCAATCCAGTGCAGTAGTGTTCATGTTGAAGACTTGGATGGAAACGTTTTGAATAATACAAGAAAGTTTTTCATTCTCTTTTCTCCCTTCAGAATTTGACGATTGGATGCACTCCTTTAGGCCGAATATCAAATTCAGAGCTGAGACGAGTCGGGCGGAAGGTAAATTTTGTCCTCTCCCGGGGCCGGGCGGCGGTGAAGCGAAGCGTCGAATTTGCTAATTCCTTTGTTTAGACATTCGAGGATTACATTGAAATGATGACATATTTCCACTTACTAAAATCAAAAACTGAGTGGGAATTAGTGTAATTCCAAAAAAATGTAATCCTCTTACTTCCAAGCACGACTTTTTCCTTTGCTTTCCTTAAAAAACCCATGCATGCATTTCCCCCTTGTATCTTGTCTACATGTCATTTTACATGGAATTCCAGTACTTTTTGGTGGGATGTTGCTAGCTTTACTTCGGTTCCGGCAATTGTGTGTTAATTATTAATTAACCTTACACGAAAACCCCCAAATTTTTCATGAAATTCCAATAATTCAAATAAAGAATTCAGGAAATCGTCAATTCATATGATCCAAAAAAATATTTTCTTTCTTTGTATCCGAATTCATCAAAAATCTGTTTACTCTCCGTTACTGTAAATTGCAATTTTGCAACTCAACATTACGTAACACCCACAATCGCTCTTACTTGTTATTTGGTTTTTGTTCCCGTAGATGCCTCCTTCTGGTACGATTCTGCTCAAAAGGAGTTGGGCTCCAAATTGACCCAACGAAGGATCGAGACGGAAGCAAAAAATGTCATTTTTTTCTTGGGTGACGGAATGTCACTTTCCACGACGACTGCCGCCAGAATCCTCAAAGGACAACTCGAGGGTCTACCTTTCGGCGAGGAAACTCAACTCAATTTCGAAAAATTCCCACACATTGGTTTGTCTAAAGTGAGTCGCGGTCGCGGATCGTGTAAATAATTGAAGGATCCAATTTACATGTATGCAAGTGTCGCCGTCAAACGATTACCCCGGGGGGAATTCCTTTGCTTGCAAAAACAGCGCACTTTTGAAATAGTTGTGATCGAAATTCAAAAATACACAACTTTTTTTGTAGACTTTTTGCACGGACAGTCAAGTCGCGGACTCGGCGTGCTCCGCCACTGCGTATTTGTGTGGTTCAAAGGCGAACATTGCAACGATTGGTGAGTTAACAGGAGGAATTTTGCAAAATGTGCAAAATTCTTAATCATATTTGCACATTTTTCGCAGGAGTTCGTCCAACCGTCAGCTTCCGGGACTGCAAGGCACAAATGAATACGAGCAATCATGTCCAGTCCGTTTTGGCATGGGCCCAGGTACGTTAAGCCTCAAATGTTGCAATATTGCGAATCTGCCGGGCAAAATCCTTGTAGGCGTGGGATTTGTTAGTGATGTGTGTGTGTATGGCCAAAGGCAGGAGGTCAGCTCGCAAATAATTAATTAAAGTTCCCGGATTTGACTACGCACGTCTGCCTTAAGTGATGTACGGATTCAAGCGGAATAAAATAATTGGCAAGTCCAGATCCCTTCCGGACCATGCATGGGCCAATGCATGCAAATTGAAGGAGCTCATAATTGGCAAATATGCGGAAATCAC
Organism: Orthonychiurus folsomi; assembly: GCA_036851895.1. Classification (NCBI taxonomy): domain Eukaryota; kingdom Metazoa; phylum Arthropoda; class Collembola; order Poduromorpha; family Onychiuridae; genus Orthonychiurus; species Orthonychiurus folsomi. The sequence goes on from JAAXYW010002037.1 coordinate 6,734, forward strand.
GTACATATATGATGGTTCGCAATCTATTTTCGTCGTAGGAAACCGAAACAGGATATTAAATTTCAATTAAAAAATACGCGATTTTTTTAAGGAATCCAATTAATTAAGAGTGGTTAAAATTTGAAATTGCCGTGTAACTTTTCAGGCGGCTGGGAAATCCACGGGTTTAATTACGACGACGAGAATAACTCACGCGAGTCCATCCGGTGCGTATGCACATATTGCAGACCGGTAAGGTCAGAAAGTACCCGGACCCGGGTAGGAAGGGTAAGAGACGCTATCTGACCACATTCCCTTTTATTTATGAACGCAGGGACTGGGAAAATGATCAAATGATTCGATCCTCTGGGGAAAATCCAGACACCTGTGATGACATTGCGGAGCAGCTCATTCTCCAAGATCCTGGAAAAAGTATCAATGTACGTACCGCTTTTTTGTCCTTCATTATTGCGCCAATTTAAATCCATTGCAATGCAATTCTTGCATTAAAACTAACTTAAAATGTGGGCCGAACTGTAAACAATAATTTTTTTAATTTTTGCGCAAAACGCTGCTTCGTATGTGCAACCAAATGCAGGTTTTGCAAATGTATTGTGGTTGGCGTTGATGCCTTGGACTTTGCGCGTAATATGACAATTGAGCATGTGAAATGCTGCAGCGCCGTGTCAGTTTTTGACAATTTATAGAGTTTGCAAATTTAAAATGTGTGTTGCCAATTCCGAAGACCATTCCTTGCTAAATCCCGAAAATTTGGATTGAAATGATTTTCCGGTTTTTGCGAATTTCTAACAAACTGACAATTAAATCTCAGAAATTCCTTTTAAATTCTCCCGTTTTTGCCTTGCAAATTTCGCAAATCCACGCACACTTTATACGCACACCTACCTAGTCATTTATTTGCCACACATTTAGAGCTTTGCAAAATCTTCGCACGTTGTGCTGTGCAGCAAATATCCTCCTATCCCAAAGAGGACGTAAATTAGCAATTAGCTTCAAAAAAGTTTTCCTCTTCATTTTCTTGCAAAAATAATTTGAGATTTCATTTTGAGTTTAAGTAAACACGACAGTCTTGCCGTTGTCGCCTGACGGGTAGCATCTGGTAAATCGACGTCCTCATTCATAAGAAACGAAGCGATACCCGCCTAAAACGTCGCGCCGTGCGTGCGTCTGCCCCGTCTTGAAGAATCCCGGCGGAATCCCCTCGAGACGTTCGAAAAGTTATCTTTTACTTTTAGTAACTTGTTTTTGCCTGAGTCAATCTTCTTCCGTCCAGAAATAAAGCTCCTTCCACTTTACTCACCATCCATCCCCGCCGTGCGTGCGTGCCCACCCGATTGATATCTTGTCGTCAATTTTCGGCGGGACGCCACAGTGAACAAGATGAAAATCTTTTTCTTTTCTTTTTCGCTTCAATTCTTTTTTTGGAAATTGGTCGTCCCCTGTATGTACGTATTCGGATTCCTGCAAATTGCAATGTGTGTGGCCGGAGGGGTGGGAAAGTTTGGATGGACAACGGCCACGGCGTCTGTATCGTATCGATTTATTCCATTACACTCCATTGGAACATTGGAAGCCAGATTTGTATGGAGAAAGTCCATGCACAAAAAAAATTGAGACGACTTGTCTTGGGGGTAGCTTTTGTTGCCAAATTCAATTTTTTGAAAAAAATGAAGTTTTGACGCCGATCACGGCACGGCACGGCGAGAAATACGTGTCATAATAGCTTAAATTTGTAGTTTAGTTGAATTGGCAGGAAATATGAAGTTTTACAAACAAAAAAATTGGCACTGTCTACAATTTGGAAAATTGCGGAATCAAAATGGTGTACTTTTCGCATTAAATTTGTATTCAATTAATTTAATTTAAATAAGTAAAACGCCGATCACCGGCTGTGCATTTAAAATTATGATGCACATTAAGTAAACAATTTTTTGCTGTAATTCGTGCGTACTAAGGTATTTAAGATTAGCATTCATATTATAAAATTCCAATCTCCACTTCAAATTCGCGATTTATTGCACAGCATTGATTTTTGCTAACTGCTTACCGTACGGCTTAACGCCGATCACGGCGCGGAGTTCCAAATATGGGACTAGTTTAGCAAATTCCCTTTAACTCACGGAGATTTGCAATTTGTAATGTGTTGTATTATTTAAAAAATTGTATACTGTTATTTTGGGCCCGAATAAACACGATATTTAACTTTCGGCCGTAGTCGTGCACTACAACTACTGTTGACAAAGGGAATAGTGCATCCTGCCTGTACGTGGGAAACTCCTTTTATCTTTGACGGCGGGATTGGCGGGATAAGTGGACTCGCTGATTTAATTTCCGTTGAGTTGAGCGTGTCAAGTGAGGGCTTGTTTCTTTTTCCGTGTGTCAAATGCCCGCTGCCAGTTGGATTCGAAATCATTGGGTTTCCCTTTGGAATTTTTGAGGAGTTCTCCTCATTCCCGCATTGAGAATCTCTTAATGACGTCTTCGGACTGGGAGATAAAAGGGGCGGCCGCCGGAGTCCCATGAACAAACTTGCACTTTACGATCACGTTTTCTTCCTTCCTTTCGATATTTGAGAAAATTGGTCGATTCACCGCCCGCCGAGCCATGTCTGCGTCTTTAAGTGTATCACGACTGGCTCCAAACTATTTACTACCGTAAAACATCCATGGTTGAAGTGGGGTAGTACATAATCCTCCTAAATGGTGGGTCAAAGGTCAGAATTTGAAGACAAAACATTTTGGGTGTTAAAATCTTAGATATTTTAAGTCAGACCTCTATCAAATAGAGTAGTTTTTTCAGTACGCCAGCTCAGGTCAAAGGTCATGCTCTAAATACCATCCTTTCCTACTGCGCTACTCAGCTTTTTTGGGAACATTTAAGAAATCTTGAAATTCCTCCGATGTGCAAAATCTAGAAGTTTTGTCAAAGTATTTTGAATATTATCTGTAATCCACGGATTCAAATAAATTTTAGGCGAGGTCACAGCTCAATGCACAATTATTTTGTTTCCACTGAACTCAGGTCAAAGATCAAGAGCAATGCCAAAAGGATTCGTAACCCAGGTCAAAGATCAATAAATATTTATGTAAGACATGCGCGGTATAGTTTAAAAACAAATTTCAAAGAAAAACGAATTAATGTCGAAGGTCACACCCCGTGAATTCTAGCTTGACGATGGCCGCGGCTTGGATTTGATGTTGTACGGTTGTTTAGGGTTTTAGTTACCCGCCACGGTATCTGCTCCCATTCGTTGAACATTTCTTTCAATTTTAGGTGATCTTGGGCGGGGGGCGGCGGGAGCTGACGCCGAAGACGGTGATGGACGTAGAGTCCAAACAGCCCGGACGGCGGGGAGATGGAAAGAATTTAATCAACACTTGGAAGGAGGGGCGGGGGGCAACGGGGGGCAAAGCCTCCTACGTCCACAATCGAGAACAACTCCTCTCCGTCAATACATCCACCACCGATCATTTATTGGGTACAATTCTAAATCATAGATATGCAAGTAAATCCAACAAGGAACTTGGAAAATATTTAGCTAATTTTTTGATAAAACATAACTCTAAATGGCGCGGAAATATTTTGGATTGCTTAAGTTCTGTATAAATGTGATTTTGAAAAATTTAAGAGCCTTTTCCGTAGGAGAATTTTGAACCGTTCAGACTGTCATCCATATTAAATGCATCAAACCTTTTCTATTGTTAAGTTAATTTGCTAATAAAACAAAACGTGAAGCGGCGTGGCGTGTAACATTGACAAAACGCACAAATTCTGCAAAAATTCGAATTTTGATACGCGATTCTTGTCGGTTTTATTGGAAATGGCAGTATGTTTTCATTTGCAGGGCTTTTTGCATATGACCACATGGACTATGTCATGGACGCGGATTCAAGTGCGGATCCGAGTCTCCCGGAAATGACCAAAGTTGCAATTGAGATCCTGAGTAAAAATCCGAAGGGATTCTTTCTTTTTATTGAAGGTATTATCGATTAATGTAATAAATAGATTTTGTCATAACTTCCATTGCTCTAGACACACGCTGTGCTTACATATTACACATATGTTTTTTTGCAGGTGGAAGAATAGACCACGCCCATCACAGCACCAAGGCCCAAAAGGCAAGTAAAAAATACACAAGTGCAGGAATTTGGTTTTAGCAATAGGTAAATTGCAAATGTAGTAAAAACGATAAAAATTGACTTAATTAATTTGAAATTTCAGGCTCTGATCGAAACAATTGCAATGGACGCAGCTGTGGGTAAGTCGTATATTTGAAGTTCGCGCGCGCAGATTTGATTTTCCCGCTGGGTTTACAATACAAGATTTTGATTTGAATCTTTTCAGCCATGGCGATGGACATGACCACTGAGGATTCGACGCTATTGGTGGTGACGGCGGACCATTCGCATGTGATGACAATTAGTGGTTATCCACAGCGCGGGAATCCGATCCTTGGATTCGCAGGTATTTCGGATGTGGATGAATTGCCGTACACGACGCTGTCCTACTCCAATGGCCCAGGCTACAAACACCCAGAGGACAACGGGGATCGATATGATCTCACAAATGACAATTTGGGTAATCGGATTTTTTCTCCTTTTTTTTTGCTGCACACACTCGACTTAAACCAATTTACTTTTAGTGAAGTTTCTAATAAACAATTACGGGTTGTTTTGGGGTTTGGGTTGGATGGAGTGCTTTTCCACGCATTTCTCAAATTAAGAAGCGCATCGTTGCGTAGCATGGGGCAAAAGAAATGCAAAATGATGACTCTTTAACTTTAAGAATTTTTGTACCACTGGCAAAAACGGTTTTTGAATTGCCGACCAACTTCGTATTTTTCTGTAAAAACTGACTTCTTAGCTCAATTTTACATCTAAGAATCCAACTGGTATACTTCCTGTACAGCTGTACAAAAAAAATTCTGGAATTGTCGTCAAGAGCCAACTTTGAAAAATCATTAGATTTTCACAATTTTTTGTACGGAAAACCTGGTTTTGTGACGAGGGTTGCATTACATTTGAACACTACAATTTTGGAACTTGTCAAACTGTTATGTTGTATGCACAGCTGTGCAAAAAGGGGTTTCTGGATTGTGGTCCAAATTTGAAAATATAGTTGTTGTTTTTAGCAATTTTTGGCAAGAAGTATATTTTTCGTGACAAGTTGAGGAAATTATAACCCAAGTCGTACATTTTTATACAGCTGCGCCGATAATTTTTTTGAATTGTCGTCCAAATTTAATATCCTCTTCGCGCAATGTTTTGCGCAAGCAAGCAACCATTATTGACAGCCTTAAAATTGAAAATTTTGTGTTGTGAATTGTCGTCTAACTTGTTTCTAAATATTTTCCGTACAAAAGGCTACCTAACATCTAGTTTTCGGAATCAGCCTCTAAACTAAGTAATCCCAATGCTTAAATTTCTGGTTATTATGTCTGTGGATCGGCGTGGACGCATACATATTAGTTTTACGTCGCAACCTGTAATGTTTTGCCTCATTAAAAGTTCCTTCGACTCGACTCCGGCTCGTGTTATTCCCTCGATTATCCTCGTTAGTCAAGTTATTATTACAGATTTGACTGGAGTTGACTCCAGGCTTTCTGGACACGGAATCTAATCCCATTCCATTGTTTTGGCCCAATCGTCACGCACACACACTTGACGCACGCAGCACTGTACGTAAGGGCGCTTGACTCCGACCCACGAACGAGGCCGGATTTTGATACAAAATACGGGGAACCACATTGTTATTTTGTTTGTTTTCAACTTGACGACTTTGAGGGGATTTCTCAAATGGATTAGCTCGTGGTAGTCCAGTAGACTAGGGTCGGGTGTCCCATTAAAACTGACAATCAGCGTTGCGCCATCAGAACATAACATAATACGATACGTTTTTTGTGAACGTTTGTGCCACTTTTAAGCAAAATTGGCTTTGGAATATTGACAAATCTTAATGTTTTTGCATTGGAAAGATCAACTTTTCAAAACCATTGATTGCAAGTAGTAAACTTGGAATTAAATTATTTATATATTTTATTTAAGTAAAATATCATCGGATTTTAATACTGTTTTTGAAATATGAATTTCAAAGAAATCTAGTAAATTTTGATGACCACCTAACCTGATGTGCTCAGATTTATTCTTCGGATAATCGGTTTTAAAAAATTGACATTATTCCGTTCCGATAACTACGATAACTACGTTTTTGACGATAAGTTACGATGACGGGCACATTTAGTTTTTAACAAAAATCGTCGAATTTTCATATTAAAATCTCGAAATCAATTTTCCGGAAAATTTTCTTATGAAAATCAAGTTCTCCTCCCCTAAGCTAGCTTGGTTTCATATTAGCTCTTCTGAAAATTAACTTTTCTTATGAAAACCAGTTTTGATTTCCATAAAAATTATTTCGTCGTTCTGAAAATGATATCCCCAATCCATATTTGACAATTTCCACTATCATCATCGCTTTCAATTCAACGATGTACAATGGTACTCGTACAACACACTATTATTTGAACTCGAGGCAATGAATTAATGAGGACGAACTCAATTTTGTTCCCAAACAGAGCACCCCGAGTACATGCAAAGTACAGGACTTCCCCTTCAATCGGAGACCCATGGCGGAGAGGATGTAATTATCTATTCCCGTGGACCATTTGCTCATTTGCTGACTGGAGTCCAGCATCAATCCTACATTCCACATGTCATGGGCTATGCATCTTGTTTTGGTCCAGGGGCTCATTTCTGTCCAGCCGCGTCTGCCGCCACGGGTTCCAGCACTCCAGGACTCGCCAAATCCCAGGAAGTGTAGCCTGCGTCGCGTGGAATTCGAATCCGGAATTTTAAGTGTACGTACATGTACAATGAGTAGTGTACCGTGTACGTGAAGTGTAAACCGACCTTATTGAATTGTATTGTATTACATTAGTGTATTTGTATTGTACTATTGTATTGTGTTGTGCGGGAAATAAACAATCCATCCTTGACTTATTGAGGATTTACTCACAAGGCACGCGCACGGCGGGAATGGATTCTTTCAAAAGTTGACTTTTTTTATTTTATTTTTCTTCAAATTCTTTTCAAGGGCAAAGACAGCCATGTTAACTAATGGTATTGGATTCGGGTGGGAAGTGGAAATGGATTGGATCAAGGAAAACACAGGCAAGGGCATGCAAGGCAGACACAAATATAATATGGTGTGAGGAAATGCGTGCATATGTTACGCACGATATGTAAAGTTTGTTGCTTCGGTTGTATGAGAATACCAAATGAATTAATTTCAAACAAATTGGATGAAAAATCTATATGTTGTTAACAAGCAGCCGAGCCCAGGAATGACAAAATTGTAGATGGAATTGGAATGACAAACTATAGACGGAGACAATATTAAAACATTTTTGGCGGCGGCGAACGCAAAATTGAAAACGCAATTTTGTATATCCAATTTCAAAGTGTACCATTCGAAATACATTGTCAGAGCTTCAAAAGAAAACGGTTAAAAAGGAAAGTTCTATTCCCAGAATCCACCCACAAACGGGGCGTCTATTTGGGGGATGGGGCTTCTATTATGTCATTTACCGTAAAATCACTGAAATCGCAAATAGGACGAAGGACGAATTCTATAATTACAGAAAATATATTATATTGTTGAAACCTAAGCTCGCGTTGCATTAAATTTAAGCCTCACAATCAACACAAGTGCTAAATTTTAAAATACGTTTAATATTACAAATCTGTAGAAAATTTTAAATAAAATACATAATTAATCAAATTCCTGTTTCACTGGCTCCACGACTAATAGATGTTGTTTTTAATTGCAGTTTATGTAAAATCTAATTTTAAGTTCTTACAGGAGGAGGATGTCTGTTTTTGACAAATTTAACCCAAGTTACAAAGACAAACGCATTGTCTATTCTGTCGTACTTGCATGCCCACTTGGTCAATATCCAACGTAAAATGACGTCCGTCTGGTTTATTTTTGCATGTGAACTTTTCCTACTCAAAAATAACCCCCCTCCAGCAACCCAAAACATACAAAAATCTCAACGTGTCTGCTACCATCAGTAAATTTCCATCCAGAAAAAAGACGCGCCTAAATCCACCTGGAAGAGGGATCATCGCAAATTTCAATAAAGGGGGAATTGATTGAAAACCCGTGTCCAACCCTGGACTCTGTTTGCATAAAATATTGGCGGGTTCGTCGTCGTGTAAGTCGTGTCGCGTCTTCGAGTTGTCCACGGGTGGGCAAAGCAATGCAATGGAAATTCGGATGCGGTTAGTTCATCGTACCGAACCGGACGAGATCCTGGAAATCCAATGCATCGCAACACAATACAAAATGACGGAATTAGATTTTGTATGCTTTTGCGTGTGGCTGTTTGCCTTCATGGGTTCGACACACCTTATTGTATTTTACAGACTAGACAGTGTATTTTATTGTGCAAATAATTGGAAAGCGTTTTTATCGTGCATGCTATGGGCACAGTAATCCTCAAGAAGTCCGCCGTGACGTATGGGATTTCTGAATGAAGAAATGGAAACAAAATCTATTGGTTTTTCTGTGGGTGGGTGTGTACGTCAATTTGACAACCAATTGAGATTTAGGATTTAGAAATTGAAAACTAGTGTTAGAACATTTGAAAGTGAAAGGTTGATTTTAATTATCACAAAATTTACTTGTCATCAGAAAATGTGAAGGCGTTAGGGTATATTTTAAGTGGAGAACACATGCAACCCAAGCATTTCTCATTTATAAAAATAACCCGTGCTGGTTAACTGCATGGTTTACAACATTTGGGTTTATGTAATAAATAATACACGATACACAAGCAAATACTGGCAACTGCGGATCTTAACTTTCACCCAAAGCTAACCAAGAAATGATCTGCATTTGCCACATTGACCAAAAATAGATTGGCTGCTTTCAAAGTATCTTCTATGTCTGATTCATGTGAATGGATCATGATTGAAATTAGACGTGGATTTTGTCGAACAATCCCGACCAGAACTTGCTCAGCTATCTACAAAATCAATTTGTGTGATATTATCCAAGAAAGGATTATTCTGTATCTTTTAAGACGTAGAACTTGCCGGATTGCAGTCGCCGTTTATCCGTTCACGTGTAACTAAAGTGAGTGAGGTCAAACGCGGAAATCTGATTGCAGACAGAAGTGCGCCATCTGTTATGAGCGGGCAATCCTTCATCGACAGCTCACGGAGATCTAACAGTAAAGATTCCTTTAGATATTAGAAATTTACCATCAATCATACCTACAATTTAAATATTCACCAATCAAAGCATCATTGATCCCCATCCCAGCGCTCAGTCCATCAGGCAAACAACCAGTCAAGCCAAAGTCTGTGACATTATTGAAGCAATGGGCCAAACGGAGAATCTTCAACTTCCTCAAGTTCTCAATAATCAATTGAAAGACTCGATCATCGATTAAGCTCCCCCCACTTTGACTAATAATAGTCAACTCTATTAAATGGGCAAATTTGTGAATAATTCCAATGTTAAACTCTGCAGGAAGGTCCTCAGTTGACCTTATCAATCGACGGCGGCGATTCTTGAACCACATCTTAACTTGGACCACTGTGAGGCACAGGATTTGGGCTGCTTCTATTTTTCTTCGCTGCGATAGATGGGAGTTGTACTGGAATTCCAATTCTAACTGACGCAATGCGTGGGTATTTACACCCATTATACCTGTCAATTTATTCAAGAAATATGCATAAGTACTTCTTTTATTTGTTTAATTACTGCTGCAATCAGAATCTCACCTGAGCAATCAGACCTTATGACGCGTAATTTCTCAATGGTGTGGCCAAACAAGTTTGCAATCGTTCCCCAGATTTCCTTAGGTATTTTGTAGAAGATTTCCAAATCCAAAAAAAGTAATGGTGGTTGCTTTCTCAGGAAATCGATTATATTATCATCCACGTGCCCACGGATTTTTAAATGGCGTAGGTGTAGGTTGGAACTTTTCATTTCCGCGAATACGTGACTCCGAAAAGCCCAAGTTTGCACCAATTCGGGGGACATGGATGGTAATTTAACTGACGCTGGCCATTCCATGTGAATGTAAACCAAAAGCCAAGAAAAACTGTTTAGTTGAGTTGAAATGGAAGCGAGCTTGTGGGTATTGGCAATGTAGACGTCTTCTGAGCAATCCTCGTAAAATAATTCGGCGTCTTCGGCATTCCTTCCGCCGACGATGTGTAATTCCTGGAGTTTATGAAGACTTTCTCGGACGTCAGGGTCGGGATTATCCAAAATGTATTTAAAACCAGCCTGACCTAGCGTTGTGCAGGGTCAATGACCTTGGGGTCGTTGAAGATAAAAAGGTTTGTAGAAGCGGATAATCCAAATCCAGGACCGTGTTCAACATAAATACCTTGATGGAGTCAATGTACTGGAACCGATGTTGGATCGCCAAGTGATTGTTATGTAGTGATATCATTGAGGAGGGGGTTAATATTGATTTCAATGGACTTCCAAATAAGGTTGTAGTTGTTGAAGCTACCAAAAGATCCTCTGCTAAAATCTAACCCACTGAGACGAACTATGAATGATTTTTGAAAGCATTTAGAAGACCGTATCTGGTTGAAGACAGTTTTGCAGACGAGCAATGTATTCTTCAGC
>JAAXYW010002038.1:0-17379 GCA_036851895.1 Orthonychiurus folsomi
AACAAAAAATCCTTTATCAGGCGTTCTAATAACAGAAAAACCTTGTTTGAAATATAAAAAGCCCCAACGAAGAAAACCCACCCGGAGAAAGAGTTGCAGTCTTTTTGTATATCCCACAGAAGAACAAGGGGGAAGTCAATTTGAAACACTTGGATTGGCACAAGGAGCTGTCAAGTAAAACCAAGGTCTATTCTGTATCCCTTTGCTCTTCACCGAGGAGTTCGTGATGGGAATAAATTCTGGTATTTTTGGAGATGAAGTTGAAGTGGAGTTTCATTCGGATGGACTAAAGTCGGAGAGTGTGTGCTTTGGACAGTCAACTTCAAATAAGATTTATCTGTGTGTATTATATCATAAGTACTCCCTGACATTGACTGACACGCCACTAGAACTGGAGATCACCCGGGTTTTCTATTTTCCAACCGATACGACGACCTCATATTCCATGTAGAACTTTGATACCAAAAATTATAAAATAAATTTTCAAATATGGAGTTAGTTAATAAACAGATGGGACAAATTTGATTTGCAAAATTGAAAAATACGTATTCTTGTACCCTAGAAAATATCTGAATTAAATTATAAATTTTGAAGGGGAAGATTTTTACTGACGAGGGAAGTACCCGTGCGGTAACCCTTGGATTTGGCTGAAACTTTGTCCACATGTTACCCTTGTGTAGAAACTATGTTTCACAAAGTGTCCGATCGCAAACTGAAATTGATCGAAATGATCGAACTCGAATTTCGAATTTAGCCGAATTTTTTAAATTTGGCTTGAAATATTTTACATGCAGAGACCTGTAAAATCGAGACTTTTGTGGGTTAAACGCCGTCCTGTTTTTTCAGTTTTGCAGTTTGGACGGAATACACACACTTGCATGGAGGCCGAGGCCGGCCGAGCGAATCAGCGCCGCACGCCATGCCACTATGCATTCTGCCGGAACTGCAAAGCTGAAAAAACAGGCCGGCGTTTAGCCCACAAAAATCTCGATTTTACAGGTCCCTGCATGTAAAATATTTCAAGCCAAATTTTAAAAATTCGGCTAAATTCGAAATTTGAGTAGTGGGATCGGACACTTTGTGAAACATAGTTTCTACACAAGGGTAACATGTGGGCAAAGTTTCAGCCAAATCCAAGGGTTACCGCACGGGTACTTCCCTCGTGAGAATGAGAGAATCACCCTAGCTAAAACTTGACTTGACATTCTGACACTCTGACCCTCTGTTTTTGATTCTGTATGAAAATTATACTTCAACTCCAGGAGTGGAAAGGATAAAGCCAGACTTGAGTTATGAGTCATCTGTTAGTGCCATATCCGCCTTCAAACTTGCAACCAAGTTGTCCAAGTGAACCGATTACATTATCTTCTTTCCTTTCTAGAGAAGAGAAACACTATTGGGCTCCCCACTTGGGATTATTTTAAGGCGTAAATCCATCATTGCAGGAAAAGGGAACTGTACCTACACTACAAAGACTACACACACACAGCCAACTTTCCAGATATTAAAACTTTACAACCAAGTGAGAAATAGCAATGTGCCTTAGGGTGTGTAGAACATTTTCAAATCTACTCTAATAGCTTTACTTCATCTCTCTTAGGGGACAAAGGGAAGGTCTAATGGTGTGGGTAGATGACTCCAATCAATGACAATGTAGGTGGCCATTTTGTAAAATTGTTTTTAAGTAGGTGCTTGTTTTAAAAAAAATAAGTACTTGAATACTCTGCAATCTTAGATATCTTTTTTTGTATTCACTAAAATATACATTTATTCCAACCGGTTTCCAAATGCAAAAATACACAAGTCAACGTCAACTTGATGTACAAGTATTCAAACCTGAAAACGTGTTTACTTTGGATTCCAAAACTCATTTTCAAATCTACTCTAATAGCTTTACTTCATCTCTCTTGGGGGACAAAGGGAAGGTCTAATGGTGTGGGTAGATGACTCCAATCAATGACAATGTAGGTGGCCATTTTGTAAAATTGTTTTTAAGTAGGTGCTTGTTTTTAAAAAAAATAAGTATTTGAATACTCTGCAATCTTGGATATCTGCAGTTATTTTTTTGTATTCACTAAAATATACATTTATTCCAACCGGTTTCCAAATGCAAAAATACACACGTCAAAGTCAACTTGATGTACGTGTATTCAAACCTGAAAACGTGTTTACTTTGGATTCCAAAACTCACCAAACCAATAATCCAATGTGGTTTTGTTGTTCGTGTCAGTTGGTCCCTGCAAATTATGTCATACACAGACTTGTATACTACATAATATCGCAAAATCCACTACAGGGTTTGCTAAACATAAGAATCCAATTGCGAAATGTACTACTTTTGAAGATGCAAGACATGGATTCACAAGTGGAAATGAATGACGTGACACTGACATTGGATTCATCCTCATTAAATGAACAGGCTTCCATCATATCCTAATTTCATCCTCTTGTTTTGCAACACAGTACACAGTGAACTCCCTTCAAATTTTGCAAACCCTCATTGTAAATTCACCTTGAGGTGGTAGGAGAAGAGCAAAAAAATGGAACAAATTTCTATACAGCTGACTGCTGTGTTTGCAGTGACACTACTGGTACGGTTATTTGACCCCAAATCTGAACTATCCCAAAAACCACCAATGTAATTGCTGAATTTTTACGTTCTACGTCAGAGAGCAAAAAGTTGTGACTTTTTAAGAAAATCTAGCAACTTTCAAATTGTAACTCATTGTATTTTATTCACTCTAAAACTTTAATTTATCCACATGCGTGGCATAGTGTAAATGGACAATAATTTAGCCGGGCAGCTTCACTTTGTAAAAAAAAATACCACTAATTTGAAGGATCCGCACCCAAGGCGCTCAACTGTTCCCACATCCGCAAATTATTAACAATTATTAACTTTTGCTTTGAATTAAAAAAAAACTTTTTTGCTGATTTCTGAAAAAAAAACTTTAAAAAATCAGGAAAGAAATAAGGCGTGTGCACGCCTTGTTCTCAAATAAAACTGAGATCAGTGAGTTTGTAATCTGAGTTAATTGGTTTAGCACAAAGTCGGCCTAAGAATATCAACCTTTTGTACTTTGATTTATTAGCTACCTCGTTTCGATGCAAGAAGTAATTGGTAAAGCACAAAGCCGACCTGAAAATATCAAATAGCACCCCCTTGTTTTTTGATTTATTAGATGCAAAATTTTTGAACTCCTCCAGAGTGGATTTGCGTCTTCCGCTGCAATTTTATCTTTAAATAAACTTCACCTTCATGTCAAGTACAACTCATCCAAAGATTAAAAATTTACCCATAAATATGAGTGCAGGACATGCACAGGTAAATCGGATCCATATTTACATTTATCCTTCACCCCCCAGTAAGAAAACACTTCAAATTGGTTCCAATAAGTCAATTTCCTTTCTGTCCTATTGCAAACTGTTCGGGAAGGAGTTTTTATCATAAATCCATGGCACGGCAGAAAAGAGTAAACTGAGGAGACAGTTGCATGTATGCTTTGCTTGCATAACCTTTTGCTTCCAGTCAGTTCCCTCACCCTTCCCAACCAAACATTCACTCACCCACAATTTCCGTTAAAATAAAAATTGAAAATATTTCAATTTCCATGCAGAATTTCAATGCATCCTTCCCCTTCAATTTGAATCCAATCCAATGGTGCCATTCCATACCCCTACTCAGCAACCAGGAGGGTAACTGTAATAGTATTTATTATCATAGCTAACAGCCCCATGCAAGCACACACATATCGGCAGATCTTGAATTCAAAATATTCCATTACGGGAAAGAAAAAAAGGGAAAATCCTGGACAACTGGAAGACGGTTTTCTTTAAAATGACACAACTCAGACGAAAGTAAGAGTTTTTTTTCTTGGCAACAAAAAACACTCACAGATCCCATGAACGAAAGACCATAACGAGCCAGATGCATGCCATACCCACCCATTGTATTTGCATCACATCGGGACAGAAAAAAACCAATAAAATGGAGTTATCGTTTCAAACCTTCTCTCGATAAAAATCCCAATGCAGTGGAACTGTTAGTGTAGTGACTTCGAAATGGGGGGGGGGAGCCTGGGTTCCCCTCCACCTTCCCTTTAACGCTCCTCCGCTTTCTTCACCATAAACATTTCCTCTTTATACAAATGCTTTTCAATCCATTTCACTTCAGACCGACTTTCCTTCGTTTTTTTTCTTCTTTTCCTAATGCGTTCAAGGGTGTCCCATAAGTGCATGAGTGTAAGTAAGGGACACTACAAAAAAAAACTTGCGGGAAAATCCCAAAATTTGGCTAATGGATGAAAACTTTAACTTTAAATTCCAGCCGTAATTACTATACAATGCAAAATTTGGGCACATTCTATTGTCCACATTCCGTCTTCGTGCGGATTTTAAAATTCATTATCCTAGGAAGAAGACAAAAGCGAGAAACTTTTGTATCTTCGTAAAAACACAACCTACGAATGCATAAAAGAGGCTTGTCATTTGCCATCCTGTCACTTTCATTTTGTCTTTTTTTTTTACAACCAAAGGAAAAGTCATTTCGCCTTCTCATTAAGACCCGGCGAAATGAATACTTAATCCTCTTCGTTTTAGGTTTTTTTTCTCTTCTCTCGGTTCCTTCGGAATGGTAGTAAACCATTCTCCCTCCATTTCATTTCGTCAGGGCAGTTTTCCTGCGTGATTAGAGTACTCCCTCCTATTTATTTGGTACATAGGGGTCCCGCCATGTTCTATGTTTTGTGACATACTGTACCCCACTCCCTCCCCTGCCTATTAGACTACCCGAATCCGACCGAATATATGCATAGTTTTACATTTCTCTACAAATTCATTTGCAAAGAAAGGGAAGTCAGGGAAGGGAAAGTCAAAAGGATCCATGGAATGAATAAGGGTAACAGATCCAACGGAGGGGAATGGGAATAGAGCTGGGAGTTTAGGATGAAAATTGCATACTTTCTTCTAGTTTTCACGAATGAATGGCTCTTGATGACAATATTCTCTAGTCTCGAAGAAGGCAAAACAGAAGGGGGGTTTACAATAATTACAACTTATATTACCATCTGCACTATAAACTTTTCTCGGCTTCTTTGTAGGGTGTTTTCCTCAACTGCTATTTTAGTCACTACACGCATTGCTAATTCTTAAGTGGATAATTTTATTTGGGTGTGTAATTCGACTCCTAAATAATAATTTTCTAATTCACCATTTGATTAAACACAGTTCAACAGTTGCGTTACAGTTGAAAATGTAATGTTATTTTCAAACACGATTCCGAGCAATAATTTACAAATATACAATTTAATTAGGCACTAACTAATAACAGGTTCGTTGAGTTGGATCTACATAACGCGCTGTGTAAGAAAATTCGTAGGTATTGTCAAGTCACACAGTTCTTTATTCCCACGCTTTAATCTCCGAAACACCCTTTCCAAGGAAATAAAGAGAAACGTAACAAAGATTGGCTTGGAAGTCCATTTCCAGTCTCACTAATCACAATTTTGGAGCAAAGACTTAATAAACAATGCATTATTCAAGCGGGGCTTGGAACTGTAGAGAACAGGAACATGTATGGCATCATGGGGGGAACGGCCCAGCAATATTCTTTCCTCCAATTTCTGAGAACGGCACAGTGAAGGACTTTCTCCAGCCTTCGAGTCTCCAAGACATGAGCATTGCCGGCCTCATTTCTTGGAATTTCCTTCCTTACTCATTCCAGTTTTGAAATCGATCTGCGCATTTTCCATGAATACCTAATGACTTGAAGCTAATTGTNGAATTTCCTTCCTTACTCATTCCAGTTTTGAAATCGATCTGCGCATTTCCCATGAATACCTAATGACTTGAAGCTAATTGTAAATTAAGACTTCCGCTCTACTCCCTTTAATCCCATCACACCTTGTAACGTACGTACGACGGAACTCTCAAATGTAACAAAGCGGATGGAAGAAATTAGTTTAATAGAATTGGCACTTGGTAGTAAGCTGACTTCATTGGATTCTAATCCTTGGATCCCCGTCGGATCAAACGGGAAAGAAACGCCTCAAGATATTCTCAAGAGTCGAGGTAAATATTTTCCCAGGCAATTCTACTTACTTCCTTACAACATTTGGACGGGAAATTTAAAAATTCAAAATACAATTCCACCAAATGAATCATTCCAAGGGAACAACGTTTGAAGGAAGAAACTAAATTCCCAGGAGCCAGTCGACCCATATTTCATCTCAACCAAAGCAAGTTTTACCTTGTTGAATCCCTAAACTTTTCTCCCTGGCAGTATAAACTACAGCAGAATATTCAGAAATTTTGCTCATGGAAATGCAAGACGCTATGCATAATGCAATATGCAAGCGAGGAGTCAAAAGGAAAACTTCGTCATTCCTATTTTCATAAAGCTGGTGTTGTAACGAGGGAAGGCAAAAAAAACCCAAGGCCTGAAAGTTTGTTTTATCCTAAATGTTTATGTAAGTTTTACTCTGCACCTGAGGGTGCTAAGTAAAAAGTGGAGCAGGGCCGCCGCCACCGTCTCTCCCGCTAAAGTCCAGGGGGATGCAAAAATTCTAAAAAGTTTGCAAGCGTCCATTTAAGTATGGTTTCCATCTCACACGGATGTACGAGGAAAACTTTCCATTTCTCAGCTTTTTCGGTGCCAGAAATGCTAGAGCCCGGCTCTGCCTAGAACACACACGTTTTTGTAGGAAGAATAGTGTTGAGTAGTTTTTATGCCCACTCTCTCTCTCTCGTGGCGGAAATTTTATTTTTATTACCGGACTAACTTTCCGTATACCAAAAAGTGCAGTAATCCATTAGCCAGTCGAGAGTTATAAAATAACAAAAGTAGAGCAGGAAAAGACAGGGGAGCTTTAACAACTTGACGGAATTACCACCCATGGTTCCCTTAAACGATTTGGCTGTCAACATTTTACGTACTAAAATGTGAGAGAAAGTCCTCATTGCACTCCATTCCTAATTCCAGTACATTTCACGGCTGATTCTTAAGATTTTTTGCATAAACTTAACTTGAACCGATTTACCTTCAAACCAAGTCAAGTCAAGGCTCGCATGTTTGACATCAGATAATTCCCCGTATTTGCTTTATGTATTATTCGAGTTCTCCACTGTATTCGCCCATACTACCTGGTTTGAATAAAAGTCAAAAGTGGAGTGCCTTGTCTGTATGGATCTAAAGTTGTCAAATTGTCCAGGCAAGGAAATTCTTTTGACTTGAGTGGCTTTTCAACTTCCTATCGTGTCTTCAACAAACTGGTGTGCAATTCCTCAAAGAATTTGGAACAAATTAGGATTCACAAATGGTTTGCCATGCAAAGTGTATGTTACCCCCCGGAGGATGTTTTTTCTTGCATCTCCTGTCACTCTGTATTCATATGCTCCCACCAAATATTGTTGGAGGCTACAAGGCAACTGCATTGCAGGGAAACATGTCATACCATTTCCTTTTGGGACAAGCAGAGGCACGTGCTTCAACATCCCACCGCCTAGACTGTAGCCAAGGCAAATCAAAAATGAATCCAGGCAAGTTGAAATGAACATTTGAATTCCTTTGTGACAAATTGGATGCTGGAGGCGAGTAGAATAATCCCTACACATACATATGTGGAAATCTGCCATTGGTGAATTTGCCTAGTTTGGACGGATCGATATAGTAGATTAGTAAATCAAATTGGGTCAAATGCCAGTTGGATATGGAACCGATTCCATAACTTAATTTAACAAAATTCTAAGTTTGAGATGAAGATTTAGAAAAGCAAATAAGGATGAAGTTTACCGTAAGTAAAGCGAATGTTGAAACTCCCCGCAGGTTAGAAAGGAACTAACAAATTATCAAGCTACTATAAATTTTCATTATGGGCTATGGTTTCCGCCTATTATGATCACACGAATGAAACTCATAACTAGCATGAGGAGAATTCCTCTTCAGGCAATTCCACCCCCCTTTACAAATGACATGGTACAAGAAATTGCAATTTCATTTTTTGTTTTTCATCCAATAAATTCATAAGGGGGAGGAAATAGTGGACTTCCTCAGGCAAAACTCATGCTACCACGACTTCTACTTACTTCCACCAACATTCCTCGCTCTTACCGTCTCAAGCTTATTCAAAAAAAAATATGAGTAAATATTATTTTTAAATGTTTTGGTGGGTTGCGTCTGCCCTTCCGCCCATCCACTAACTATTCTTCATCTCTGGGAATGCGTGAAAACGGAAGGAAAGGCCATGACAAAATATAATGACAATGGCACAAGCATACGTGCAAATCAACGAAGCGCAGTCAACTCCTTCCTTTCCTCGCGGAACTTCTCGTCACGTCAATTTCAATTCAACTATAGTTGACATCCTCAACAATAATACCTACAAGTCATTTCAAAGGCCGTAAGCCTTCCCTTGCCTGAACACTGAGGTCAATAAATTTTATTAAAAAAATCTCTTCAATGGCAAGTAGTTTACCAAATGTATTAATGCATAGTTCTTGCTGGTTTCACATGCGACATGCATTGGACAGGAAGTGCAAAAATTGTGTATACTGTGTACTTGGGTACAATATTTGCAGTATAAATTCTGGGAACCCTATAGTATTACGAAGTGGATTGATTGCCATTTAACATTTTGAACACAATTGAATTCGTTGCACTTAACAAGGGGGTAGTCGAGTCCGACGGACTGAATCCAACATTACGACTTTTGTAAGCTTTAATGTTGTAATAAAAACACAAAAGCTGAGCTCGTCATGTACAAGGCTGTGATCCAACTAAGGCTATAAACCCTCTACACACTCACACTCTATTTGGAGAATTGATTCTCTTCTCTCACGGATGCATTAACGCCCATTGACCCCAACATAATATAATGTATGTGCACAAATGTACATGTAGTAGGCCTATTAAAGTTGATTGTGGCTCAAGCAAACCCAAACTAGTTGAAAAAAAATGATTAATTCAATTCAATTTCAAGTGGATTTCAAGAAACTACAAGACATTTTTGTAGGATTTGTCAAAATAAAATTATTCTCAAACAATGGGAGGGAGTACAGAAGTGCGTGTCAATAAAAGTATGTGCGTGCTGTACTTGTGGACTTGTGGATCAGGTCTGGGACAGGTGAAAGGCTCCCGGGTAGTTTATTTTGCATTCAGTTTTAGTTTTACAGTTGCTTTCGCTGAATCGATCCATGTTACCCGTATACACTGGCGGGGACAAAACAATTCACAAATCATTTTGTGTTCGTAGAATTTCGACGTGTATGACAACCCCGCCTAGTTGGGAAAACGAGTTGAGTCAATGGCGATAATATCTGAAAAGCGGGGGAGTTGGGCTCTTTAGTGGAAGTAAAATATTTCCGGAGGAACAAAGAAAACACCGGGCACTTTCTTAATTCCAAGTCTGAAGACAATGAATGAATGCGAGCAACTAAAAGTTGAATCGATTATGTCACAGAGTGTCCACAGAAAGAGAAATTGACGACTTTCTCAACTGGTGGGTGACAAATGTATGAACGAAGTTATACGGGGCATTTTATCGGACCAGTATTAAATTCTGTCTAGGCTTGAATTAATTCTGAGGTTTACAAAGTTCATTCACCATTTTAAGATATGTGCTTGTCTTGAGCTCGCCGAATTCATAAATTTAAAATTAGGGAATATGCAATACTTGGTCGTTATACCTTACCTGATCTCCAAGATCGGATAACATAATGAATTTTTTTTGTACAATTTAGGTAAAGCTTGGAGTTGGCTGATATTTCATTAAGGAAGCTTCACAACACAAGTTATTATATCCTAGTTCGAGATTCACTGTCATGTGAAATTCACAGTAATCCGTTATCTCAATGTTTGCTTTGTTACTGGTGATGATGAAAGAGAAGTTGACAAATGCCAAAGCCAAGGGCGAAATTACCAAAGCGTAGCAGCAAAAGACAATTAATGCCTCCAACGAATGGAAAAGGTTTGGCCTTGTGTGAGCTCCGGAAGAAATAACATTTAAAAGATAAGTCTTCAGGAAGCACCCGAATTAATAATACCATTAACAATATTTTAGTACCTAGTCACACCCTGTAATTTATTTTGCGTGAAGACTTTAGTTTCGTCGTCTGTGCTATGAATCGAACGGAAGTGAATTCACTACAAAGTTCAATACTGCATACTGGTTCTTCTGAGTAGTTAGTTGCATTATGCATCAATGTGCTCGGCGTTATATGTTTTATGTCTAAAATTCTATAAATTGACAATTACTGTGTTGTATATAACAATGCAGAGAGAAGGCAGGAGGCACTACTTGCTATATTTAGTTAATTCAAGGGCGGTGATTTATGTGCACGATCAAAAACTGTCACGAAATAATTCACGAGACCGCCATCACCGTGCAGAGTAAAAAGTAATCAAAAACGTGATAGTATCATATCACACAACGTATTCGTAAGTATCGTAAGTACGTTTTCACACAGAAAGAGCTACTCCTTTTCTTTAACAAATAATTCAGATTCAATGCTTCAAAGCAATACCGGGTTGGACAAAGCAATTCCAAAAAAAAGACGAGCATGACTTCTAATTATTAGCTCCAAAAGAAGGGGTGGCTAGTTTCATGGAATGAGAATTGGCGAACTTTGTACTTTGCAAAGCAATAACCCATTTCCAGGTTTAATAGTCGCATCCGCGTCAATTGTGTTGATAAAACCTCCTTGCTTTTGATGAGGTAATTTAAGAGAGGTAGTTTAGGCGTTTGGCAAATATCTCGCGTGAACAGGGGGCATTTCCTCTGACATGCAGCAAGGGATTTATGTTTAAACAAAGAAGTGTACAAGGGCAGGCACAAAGTGATAATGCGAATCGAACGTGACCTGAGGTTGAATGACAGAATGACCATGAGTCACCTTGCGCTTTTGTCAATAAATAAAGAAACGTTACGTAGAATCCACGTCCAAGTATAATGTGTGGTCAACCTCCATATTACAGCAAAAATTGAGACCCGAAATGATAGGTTTGACTCATCCAGAACTACTGGATTTAAAACTGTTCCAGGAAGGTGATTGGGAGTGGGAGTCATTTCAGAACTTTTGAGATCCCTTTGAAAGTCAAAATAAATTACTTTCGAATAGTCAGTCAAATTGATTAACCTCAACGACAGAACAAAATGAACGTATGTGGAATTTCCAATTTAATTTAAGAAACTGTGACTAGCTCATTCTTTTCGGTCGGATCCCGCCTAACAGCATATCATCTCCCAAAAGTTCTGCATCGATGAAAATTGTTCTCAAGTTCAAAGAAATTGAAGAAAATGCATCCTTACCTCCTTCAATGCAGGGTAAAATGACGAAGAGAAGTCGAAGAATTGCTTTGGTCTTCCACATGATGCTTTCGCCCTCTTCGAGATCATTCAATCAAAATCTTTCCCTTTCTTCCTTCCGTCTTTGAAATTAGATGACTTCTCAGCAAAGGGTTTAATCAAAACCAAGACTTCTCCCTCTTAAACCCTCCTTTTCAAACAACTTGGACCCTTTTTTCTTGAACACTATCGTTTAATCCTTACGTACATTTGGAAGTAATATTCCCACACTTAACAAACAGTGATTAAGAAATGCTTGTTCACTTTAACTCAATTGGTGTGAGCCACACTACATGTAAATGTTATAGCTGTGTGATGTTAATTTCTAAAGCTGATTTTGATTTCTGTTATGAGGCTGCCTAAAGAATAATTTCAAATCCAAGTAAACTACAGACCCGACTAGAGTCCGCTTGAGTTGTATTTTATATTTATTTCTGATGATTCGCTTGCTCCACTTAAATGCAATGCATGATCGGTCTTTGCCTCACAACAACAAGAATGCAAGTCGAGTGCAATTTTGTAGATCCACTTCAGAGTTTATGAGTCATTCACTCACACGAAATAAATAATCTCAGCTCTTTTCCGCTGGCTAAACTTCGGAAGTCAAGAGCACGAACCCAAAACAAGGAAACGTATGAATGAGTCACCTCTGTTTGCAATTTGATAAGTTCAAGGGCCGCTGCCAAGTTTCCTGACAGTGACAGTAGTAAATCAAAAGTAATCCTAAATTAGAATTAGCCCGAACTTTCAGGGAATCCAATTTCCGAAGCAAACTGGCAAAATACAACTATATTTAATCCGACAAAATGAATAGTCCTATTTAGTCCTAATCACTACACTAATTCACTAGTCACCTTTGAAAAACCTAGTTTCATTTACTTTGCAATTGTTGTGAATCTCCAAACCTCAAGTACGTTTAATTCTCACAGCAGCAGCGAATAATGTCACTCCCACACCTAATTTCCACCACCAGTTCAGTTCAGTGACTGGACTCCCCTTCTTCAAACAGGACAAGAATTTCAATAAATTCCTGCCTTCAAAAATCCGTCCGTCACTTCACTTGTGGTGTCTTTGAGCACTTGGATCCCGGACTCCTCCAATTAATCCATTGTTCATCCCTCGTCTCGTAGTGTCCCAATCAGACAATGGAAGTTAGTAGCTAAATTAATTTTCCCGTTGGTTTTGGGATGAAGAAGGAACCCAAGCACTCAGCCAGCCACACAAAAGCAACTGAAGTGAACTGACTCCTCAGCCATCAACACAGAACACACGGGCTCAGCTGAACTTTGTGTGCATTTGCATGGCTGTGTCATGTTTTTGCCCTTTTTTTACAGCCTAGCCGTAGTCCATCCAAATCCTACATACTATACATAGTACAGCATGCACTTCCCTGCTGCTGCTGCGCCTTCAGTTTATTTTTTGTTCACGGATTTTGTTGAAGATTTTGTCTTCAGAGGATCGTCGTCAGTCGTCGCTCTGCTCCGTCCACCCAATTCAACCACAATTGATCTGCTGGCAGAAATCCAAACCAAAGCGAAGCATTGAGTTGAGTACATTGTGGGAAATAGGAGAGGAAGATTTCAAAATTGATCCATGCTCTCAAAGTGTGAATGAACAGTCGGTTTCATTTTGTGGTGTGCTGTACTGACGTTAGTTAAAATTTTGGCAACGGTTGTAGCAAAAAGGGGGTCAACATGGCACAATATAATTTTAAGAAAATCGCGGTGGTGCCGACTTCTACGGTAGGTTAACGCGTTCGCTAATAATAAATTGTTAAGCTATTGCGGTTTTTACAAACAGGGTATTTTATGAATACGAACTAAAACTGCTACTGCGAACTGCATTGAGTGGCAGGGCATGCACGCAACGCACAAATTAATGTGTGTGAAAAGCAAGAATCTAATTTTGATTTTGGGTGTGATCTTTTCTCTAGGATTTCATTGATATCATATTATCAAAAACGCAAAGAAAGACTCCAACAGTTGTGCACAAGCACTACAAGATTACTAGGATCCGTCAGTTCTACATGAGGAAAATTCGATACACCCAACAAAATTTTCATGATCGGCTCTCACAGATTATCCAGGAATTTCCTAAATTGGAGGTTGGTTTTTGTGATTTAGCCATTAAAAAATTATCCACGTTTACCTTGGCTAAATCTGGAAACTAAATGTTTAAACTATTGGTTGTAGGACGTTCATCCATTTTATGCGGATTTGATGAATGTGCTCTACGATAAGGACCATTACAAGTTGGCTTTGGGACAAATTAATACGTGTAGACATTTGATTGACAAGTAAACTTTGCAATAATTTTTAACAACTATTCAACGGACTCCTAACAATTACAATTCACTAACTCCCTGATTCTGCTCTGTGATAGCATTTCAAAAGATTACAATCGACTTCTGAAGTATGGAGATTCACTTTACCGATGCAAACAATTGAAGAAGGCAGCGCTTGGGCGGATGGCAACTTTGATGAAACGACAAGCTTCCAGTTTGAAATACCTGGAGCAAGTTCGCCAGCACTTGGGACGTTTACCGTCTATTGATCCGAACACCAGGACTATCTTAGTTTGTGGATTTCCAAATGTTGGGAAGTCATCATTTGTCAATAAGGTACTTCTTGTTAATTTTAATATGGCGCGTAATATCGACAGGGTTTAAGCTAGCTTCTTGGCTCTAATAATACTCACGGATTTTGTAGATTACTCGAGCGGATGTGGAGGTTCAACCGTACGCCTTTACCACTAAATCGTTATACGTTGGTCACACGGATTATAAATATCTTCAGTAAGAATGAAATGAATTACAAAACTTAAATGTGAACTGTGCGAGGTGAGGTATTAAAATTGACGTTGAAATTGTATTTTTAGATGGCAAGTAGTGGACACTCCTGGAATTCTTGACCACGCACTGGAAGACAGGAATACGATTGAAATGCAAGCTATTACTGCACTGGCTCACTTGAGGGCAGCAGTTTTATACATCAGTGATCCATCTGAGCAATGCGGACATAGTATCGAGGAACAAATACATTTGTTTAATAATATTCGCCCTCTTTTTGCGAACAAGCCTTTGCTCTTTGTGTTAAACAAAACTGACATTATCCGACTTGAGGAATTGCCACCCGACAAGCAAAGTCACTACGAGGCAATCAAAGCAGATCCAGGAATATGTTTTCTGGAAATGAGTACCGTGAACGAAGATGGTATTATGGCTGCCAAACAGCAGGTGAGAGTTAATTCTATTTTAATTCTAGCATAACATGACAGACAATATAAGTTGTTCCTATTCTGGTTAACGCAAACTTGTATTACTTATCAGGCCTGTGAGAGGCTACTAACGCACAGAGTGGAAGCCAAAATGAGAACAAAAAAAGTTGGAGACTTTCTCAATCGTCTACATATTGCCATTCCTCAACCAAGAGATGACAAGTCCCGATTACCATTTATTCCAGGTACTGCTTTATTTAGTGTGCTTATACATTTGCATGAAGAGATCGAGATTAATTATTCATCACGTGAACATTGTCTTTTTTATAGATAAAGTTTTGGAATTGAAGCAGGCGATGCTAGTTGATGGCGTCAAAAAGAAAAAGAAGCTTGAAAAAGATCTTATGGAAGAAATGGGAGACGATTACATTTTAGACTTGAAGAAAGGTTACGATTTGCCGGAAGAGTATAAGTACGACGCAATACCCGAAATTTGGAATGGTCATAATGTTGCTGACTTTATAGACCCCGATATTTTGAAGGTGTGTGAAAATATATGGACGCATTTTCTAATTTGTCTTGTTAAGTAACCTCATAGCCGAAAGCAGCGAAAAATGGGCCAAGTTGTCTTAAAACAAATAATATTATAATATTATCTCTTTTTCATCAGAAACTTGATGAACTTGAGAAGGAGGAAGAACTTCGTGAAAAGGCTGGATTTTATGTGGAGGAATCGGAGGAGGACGATGAGGAAATGGCCCAAGTTCGTGAATTGGCTTCACAGATACGCGACAAGAAAAAGATTATGAGGGTATGCTCTGATTTGGTTAAACACGTTTTAGTTTTAAGATAGAGAATTCATTTGGGTTTAGGGTATAATTGCGTCCTTTATTTTGGCAGACTGAAAGCAGACTCGTCAAGTCCAGCACTAAGCCAACAATGCCACGGACATCAATTGCAAGAAAACGTGAGCGAAGTGTTTCAGGCTTACGAAGCAAGATGAGTGCTCTTGGTGTGGAATTAGATGTCAATAACCCTGCGGTAAGAAAACATTTTAGTTTAGTTGTACTTTACTTTTCAGATTTGCTACAATTACATTTTTGTAGACAAATTTCAACCGCTCTGTAAGTCGTAACCGAGTTCCATCGAAGAAGGCAAAACTAGACGCAGAAGCTCGATCCAGGTCGAGATCTGTTTCGAAGATACCACCTAGAAATGAAACTGGAATCAAAAACAAAGAGGTAATAAGAATTCAGCCTTTTGTCAGATTCAGGTTAACTTCATTACTCGTGTTGAAAACACTCTAATTCTTTGTTCTGCAGATGAAGCACAAGTTGGACAACATGAAAGCCAAGGCATTACGTGTTGGAGTAGCCAAGTTTGCCAGAAAGGGTGAAGGCGATCGGCACATCTTTACCAAGATGCCAAAACATCTCTTCGTCGGCAAGCGCGGCACCGGAAAAACAGACAGGCGTTAAGGACTTTGTTATCATTAAATTTTTATTATATATTTGCTTTCGAAATCTTAACCATATTTCGTTGATTGAGAAATATATATGCCACGTTGGTATTCTGTTTGTTCACAAGCGGAACTTAAACTTTTTTTGCTTTCTTCATCATCCAGCATTTTAGCAAGCTATAATTTACTAAACATAAACATTGCTCTCTGCACCAATAAAGGAAATGTACAAGATCTTAGAAAATAATAAGTGCAATTATGTGCATAAGCAGCACTGTTTATTTTTTAACCTGAAGTAGTTTGAAATCTTCCTCACCCACAAATTTTAATTTGTTTAGTTTTGGTACAATTGTTTTGCCCCTTCCACATTTTGACCACCTCCACTTAAATACACAGTCCAATAAATCAAATTGAAAATCCCAAATCCGCCAGGGAAAAGTACTTTAGAGATTGAATCAATTCGCTTGGCTTTCAATTCTCCTTGTCTTCTTAGAATCTCTTCGCGATCTCCCATTTCATCATTTGATCCTTCCAATGTTGCTAATGCTTTCTTCCATTGAAAATTTACCACGTAATTAACGTATGCAAACTGTATAATACATGCAAAAACCATGAATTGGATGGCGAATGTCCAAACGTCAATTGCCTTTTAAAAGAAATAATTGTTTTGAATGTAGTGTGCAAGTGCAATAATTCTGATATACGGAAATGGTGCAAACCTTAATATATGATGCAGGTGGGACGATTTGATTCAGTCCATAAGTAGCCGTTACAACTGTTAAAATTATTGTAATACAAAGCGATATCCGTGCATCCGCCATTGTTGGTCCAAGCCAAAATGATAACCAGGACACGGCCACCACCATGATGCAAGGAACGTAGACTTGAATCAAGTAATAACCAAATCTTCGATCAAATTCAAGGCGAAGATTAATGCAACTGTAGCCTAGAAAGCAGAAAGAGTTGGATTATCCACGATACAAATTATTGAGAAATTTGGAATTGCTACTGTACTGCCAGTAGTAGTAACGGAATCCGTGCAAGTTTCATTTGCATATGAAATCAGCTTGAAGCTTGCCATTGATATTCCTCTGTCAATTTCAACGGATACAGATGTGTACTTTCCCCAAGCAAGTAGTAAATCTTTCGTCGTCCATCCGTAGGAAGCCATTCTGAAAAGAAGTAGATCATAACACGTCATAAATTTATTCAAAATGAGAAAATTTGGTTTTAACTTAATTCATAAACTAACTAGCCTTAGTGGGCATGCTTGTGAATCCAAAGGAAATTGTTGTAGTTCCATTGCACAGGATAAGAGTAGTGTAATACGAGAGGATGTGAACACTTGTCCATTTGGAAAAATCC
>JAAXYW010002039.1:0-17376 GCA_036851895.1 Orthonychiurus folsomi
AAAAACTCCAGTGTGAAAACGAACAAGTTAAATTATCCATGAAGTTCCTTCCGAATATCTCGGAGTGCATGAGAAGTACTTAAGACTTAAGACACTCGAATGAATGGGGACTCAACTAAATGTTCCAAAGCGAATTCAACCACCCCAGCCCTCGTCCCTATACAAAGGAATTCGACCCAAGGGACATGATTTAAAATTTTTACTCTAAATGAATCCAATCCCTCAGGGCTGTCATCATCTGCTTGCAAACGCTAAATTTTAGTGGTCTTCCCACAGAAAATACAGAGGTTCTCCCTCCCCTTTTGATGATGTAAGTACACATTTAAGTGCCGTTCTCGGAAAGAAAATGAAAGGTTAAAATGAAAAAGTAAAACTAGATGTATGCCGGTTCATCTACCCCTCGGTGATTATATTTGCCGGCTACAAAATTCCAATTTAAAATTCACAAATACGGCAATTCATATGAACTGCTATTTGTTATTTACCCACGAAAAATATGTCAGCCTTTCAAATTCCTTACATGTTGAATTGCATTTTTGGTAAATGTATGGAGTTTGTGTCACTGCTGCGAGGGCCATGCATGCAATGCACCTGTCCTGTTATCCTAATCACGCATCAGGAAATTGTTTGATTTACATGTATTAATCTACTGCCTCCAAAAATTCAAGGCCAAAGAAACGGGAAGGAATGAGCAAGGTTCATCGCATGCATGAATAGAGCTATAAAGGGATTGCATTTAAGTATAACGATTTCTCCAGGGCAGCTTGTGTCCGGTAAAGTTGGTGCAGTGGCTGTGTGCACTGTTTCGAGCCTATTGCCCCGGGGTTCAAATCCTATCGTAGGCATTGAGCAGGTGTTGTATTTGTCGCTGCTACCGGACTGCGGTTTATGATAAGAAAAAAATATGAGGACCTCCAGTTAACGTGCAATGCACTGCTGTTGAGGCATAGGGTCGACTGTTAGCGACATGATTGTAGTTTAGAAATTTGAAACCATTTTGCTCCCCGTAAACCGGTTCAATAGATTTAGAACTTTTGCTACTTATGAATTTGAATTTGAGAACACCTAACTCCAAATCGGGCAAGTAAAAGTGCAGTGGTAGTAATATTACATTTTTCTTGACTCACTAAACTTGCGTTGAAATCTTCAATTTAAATCAAATTTGGAATTAATGTCACAACTACCCGAAAGGTTTTAGATTCGTCATTTTTCAAATTCTATGGAGATCTAATATTAATAGAGTAAGTTTTTTTGTTACCGGTTAGCGATTCACAAATTAATATTTGCTTGGTATAATGATTTTAGCTTTAACTCCGGCCGTCGTCTTTGCAAATACAAGACCAAGAAAGGGACGAATGCTACATACCATGCATGCATGGGTGTTTCTATAAATAGAATTTTATTTAAGTATAGCAATTTTCTCCATAACTTTCGCGCTCGGCTTGTTGGGTCAGTGGCTGTGTGCACTGTTTCTCGCCTATTGCACCGGGGTTCAAATCCTATCGTAGGCATGAGCAGGTGTTTTATTTGTCACTGCTGCTGGGCTGCGGTTTATGATAAGAAAAAGTATCTGAGGACCTCCAGTTAAAGTGCAATGCGCTGCTGTTGAGGCATAGGTCGTTAGTGACATGATTACAAGTTTTTAATTTGAAACCATTTTGCAAAAATTTCACTGATAAATATTAATTAGAAACGGAAAATTGCATAGCATGGTGATCCAGTTTGTTTTCCGAAGCCTGATTATTGTAAAACCAACTAGTTTTTGTGTGAAAGCGGCTATTGTGACAATAGTTCATTAGAATGTTCCAGAAAATGTTAGGCTTTCCCCTTTCTGTGGTTCGTATTTCATCTTCAGAGATGAGGATTTATTTTCCTCACCATACGTTCACGGACCCGAGAATATCTTCAACTACATAAAAACCATCTCCGGGCAATACAATGTCGAAACATGTGTTGAGTGGTATTCAGCTGCCGATAAATTTCTCAGCGGACGATAAAATGACATGGAGTCCAATCCCGTGGCGCCACAGGGTGTAATCACAATGGGGCGGAGAAACACGAAAACTCAAATAGCTTCTTCCTCCCTGAAACCATGTGTTGACTTGGCAGTAAAAACGTTTATGGAGCATTTTCCCTCCTCAGAGTGTCAAAACTATGAGAAAAAAGTAAATCCCCTCAAAAATAGGAGAAATGTAAGTTATTTGTGGTCAAATGGAGGCTGGGCCATATCCGTCCTATTTTTCTAGTCCTATGATAAATCGCTCTATTTGATTCCCCTCATAGACCACGCACACTTAACCACCCCCGTGTCCTTCAATTCATTAGAAATTTGAAAATCCCTCAAAATAAAGTCAACTTTCCCTCTCAATCCTTACGATCCTAATAATAATAATACTTTGGAAGACAAATTGGACTTGGATTTATTGGGATGCCAAGTGGAGGACTGGGCTAATAATATTGCGTAAATCACCATTATGAGGAGTTGGGCTGCATAAATCAGCATTTATTCGGTAATAACGTCTTTGAAGTACTTTAATTTATACCTTTGCCTTCCGGGCAGCTTTCTGAAGTTTTCTGGCGTAGTAGTACATAGCCATGATGATGATAGTCTTGTCGTAAGGAGTCGTCGTTCGTGAAGAGTCAAAGGTGGATCAGGAGAGGACCGGAAAAGTTTTTGTCGGAAAGTCGGTGGCCGGAGAAGCACAAGTTGAGGAAATGTGTGGGAATGCCCGGAGAAAGGTGGCCCTCCACCACTTCCATTTCTTCGGTTTCTTCTTCCGTCTTTCTTTGAAAAGGTTTATTGCCTGGAGAGGACATTGGAGAACACCATGTGTCTCTGACACATTGCAATGGGGATGACTTTGAGTTGACTACTTTCAAGGCAGGCGGCTTCGTCCGTCCCCGTCCTCCAATGACCTGGAATCCTCCAAAGTAAAAGTACTTTTGTTTCTATAACTCGCAAATCCTAACTTTAGCCTCCTCGAATCGGATTAAAGGAATCCGAATAATCTACTCATTTTGAGGCAATTTTCAACTTGGGGGATGAAAAGTTCCTCCTCGAGTCACGTCCGTGTCCGTCCGTCAACCCAACCCACTTCAAACGGCTGAGCCTCAAAAAAATCAACCACGGAATCCTCAGAAACTCCGTCCCAAATTAATTTCCACTAATGGTGTTGTCACTGACACCTTTGATCTTTAAAGTTGGAGATGAGTAGGAGGAAATCCACACTTTGCACAAATCAAAGACGTTGACGGTGGATGGCGGAAGGATTAATTTCACGGGAGAACCGGCGGGAGACAGGTACGCAAGACACAAACACATGAACTTCGCCCTGGCATCCAGTCTAGCCTACCAAAACTTTTTTAATTATGAGTTCTTACAATGGGCAATTCCTTTTGTTCAAAAACGTCCACTTTAGTCGTGTTCTTCCTTAAAGACTGTTTACCCTCCTCCACTACCACCGCACCGCACCGCACAGAAATAAATCTTTAAAAACTTTACGAGATCATTCGTCCCTGTGGAAGGATCCGTCACTTAATCTTCCTTCGTCGCTTTCCGCGTCTCCTCCACCTTAACCCATTCTGATTGGGATGTTTGAGTTTGTAAAGTCCAAAACTTGGGAAAGGGGTGGAATATATGGACTTTTAGGAAGGTGGTGAATGTAAAAGTAGCTAGCTGGCTGGCTGCTTTTTGGAGGACTGATGCAGTTGTCGTCGCCGTCTGAATGTTTATGCTGCAAAGAAGTGAAGGAAGCCCAGGCTTAAGTGCATGGGAGGAATTTTGGTGGAGGAAATCCCGGACCGGCGTCGACGCGCGCCGTCTCCTCGTAGCCTACGATAAGAACTTCATTCTTTACAACTGCCAAGAGCAGGTTTTGGAAAACTACGTACTACGTATGTGGAAGACTTCTCCTTTTAATCTAATATATCTTTCTACCCGGGTGTAAATGGGAACCAGAAATGCATTTCGGCACACACAAATGTATGTAATGTGGAGAAAACGACGGAGGTTTCGAAGAAAGTCAAGCCCTCCCAGTTTTACCTTCAGAAGAAACAAACCAGATGTGCGTTGCGTTGCTTCCTCCTCTCAATGAAATTCTGGAAGACAAAAAAAAATAAGAATTCCACTTCCGCACAATAAATCGTGTAAAGCCCTCACGAGGGTTGCATTGGGCCCGGGGGTTGAGGACTGGAGCCAAGCGTTTTCAAATAGAATCTACAATCCTTGTGTTTTTCACAAATTGGGTCCTCAGTTTTATCTCGGGTGAAGGATTCTCCATTCTGTTTTACCTTGGGAATTGGACGACTCAAGTTGCTACTGTTTTCCTGGGAAAACTTATGAGTACAATGTAATACAACACAATCACGGTGTAATGGGACTGGGAAATTTGGTTATATTTCTTTTTAGATTATGCATGTATTTTGGCGACATGTGCTCGTGTGGAATGCAAATAAAGGTCAGGATGAACTTGGCTGTGATCAGTATTCACTGTGTAAACTCGTTTTGCAATTTTTGGGTGTATAGTGCACCCAATGCTTTGTTGAGGGAAGGAACTGGATCGAAATGACGTAAGTGGAACTTTAAATGATGCTTCAATGGGAACGGATGGGTGCAAAAACAGATTAATTTGGTCTATCGCATGAATTGGAGATGGAATCAGCCTTCATCGTGTGCCATGAATGGGGGGTCGCGTTATCTACTAATCCTTCGTCTCAATAGCTCAGTTTCAGTTTCCCAAGGAAAGAGACGAAGAACAAGAACTTTCCTTCCCCTGGCTTAGCGGGAGCCCACTTTCCTCCCCTGTCGTCCTCATCCTACAACTTTATCGGAATCCTGTCCCTCACTATGATTAAAAGTTTTTTTTCTTTTTGCAAACTTTTTTATATTCAAGACAATACAATAGATTCACTTTTCTCGACGGTACTCACCCAACTCATCAACCCCCACCCATTTACTGTCTACCACAAATACACATGTAATGTACCTATACCGCTTGGATATTCACAGAGAAAACTTCAGTCAAAGAATTCTGGGTTCAGGGGGAAAAAAAGTACCGCCACCGCCACATCAGACCACATACACCAGTTATGGCAATGCAACGCAAAGGCCTACACACACGTACATACAAAAACGAAAAAAAAAAGTTTTTTCAACTTTTATAATGGCATTTGTCACCGGGTGCGGCTTTGCATTGACACCCGTCTCCCAGACAAGCAATACTTGAGAGTCGGTAAAAGTTATTGCTCCACCAGTTTTAGTTTTTACTTTGGTAGTGTCGTCGGTGCGGCGCGGTGGTGAGTCCCTTGAGGTTACCGCCGCCACATCGACTGGCTGGAAGGAACTCATATACAAAGTTGGTTTTAAGAAAAAAAAACTCTGATGGATTGTCTTCAGTAAATTCTCTTGGGTGACACTCACTCACGTTGGGAGGTCCTCGTCACGGTAATGAGGAAAATCTGAGTTGAACAAGCTTTCCTTGAAATTGGATGTGATATTTTGATGGTTTGCACGAAGAAGGGGAGCGTGTCTCTGTCCATTTGCCACCCATGTGGATTTTATCCTGAGAAAGTCCACACACACCTTAGTACAAACCAAACGTGCATGACCTTACTCCAATCTCGTGCTGCTTTCCATCTCCCCCTGTATTCAATTTTCCCTCCTCATTTTTTGAAAGCGTTTTCAGTTTTCCTTCAAATGCTTTGTCCAACAAAAGGCAAATATCCCCCCTAGTTTTGCTTTGCTGCACTTGGGATAGGGGTGCAATAACGGGGAGAGGACAAAGGTTCGGACATTCTAGTTTTATGGAAATCCCCGCTCTTTTGGATGTCGGATCCAGTGCATTGCAGCAGGACTTTTGCATAACAAGAGACATTCCATTCAATGGCCGGTAATGTGTATGTATTCGGGAAGGCTCCCGCCGCGGCATGATTCCCCAGCATGGGATCCCTTAAAGTCAATATTTGATGTAAATTAGATGCAGCTTTCGTACCCGTCATCCATCAACTTTCCTCTTAACACCCACAAAAGCGGACCCAAGTCCCCATCCCATCATTCCGGATTCAATGGCTCAGCCCAGATGAAATTAAATATGTCATGAATACGGAATCACGGAAGTTGAGAACACAGGATGGTGTGACTTCCAGCCGGGTGGGTTTTTTGCAAAGAATATTTTTTAAATTCATTTGAATACGGACGAAGTACATACGTACTCTTTCCGAAAATATGTTTGGATTCATAAAAATGCAGTATAAATATGTGCATGGGATTTTGTGTCAGTCATAGTCATATGCACATATTACATTTTTGAATAGCTGGTAAATTGCAGCGCGGCGCCCTCGTCACTTGACGCGTTGGAACATGCCGAAGATATACAATCTGGGATTTAGTGGTGATTTGTGCTAGGACTGTAAGACAATTAATTAATGCAGAGATTTAAGGCGGTAAGGAATAAAGATTTTAGCGCAAGTCTGGAATCTTTGAACCTTGATTCGTCTGCTCTTTATGCAAAATATGCTCAGTCAGTGAAAGTCCCGTCATGCAAATGTAAAATTAATTTGTGGCTGAGGACGAGAAGGGATTAAAATTCTTGTAAGCCCAGCAATGCTGACTTTCCCACGAGCCCAAGGGATTAGAATTCTTAAATATTCCAGCTGCTGGCACCAATTAATTAACCTCGGATGATGAAGTCAAGGATGACGGTGTTTTTCTTTCTTTTTGGGGCTTGTAGAATGGATAATGTAAATTCCGTTTGGATTTTTTTTAAATGGAATAAAGTTTCAATACAAATCTCAGGTTACTGAGTCGGTCACAAAATGCTGAGACCCACAAAATTCCGCTGCGCCGCGCGTCTTCTATCACAGCCACCGGAACAACTTTAGAATATAAAAACTTTTCTTAAAAAGAATTAGAGTTGATTGTAGTGCGTTGAACCTCGTGAAATTACATTTGAGATGAAAGGAGAAAACTCCGTGGAGTGTATGACACGTCCACGTCCTTCAGTAGCGGAGGTTTGGATTCGAAGGAAAGGAACTTTACCGCCGCTCCCCGTCCTCTCCAGCCAGAAATAATATATAAAAAAGTGAAAATTGTTGTCGATCTTGACTAAAGGGCGGTGAAGTCGAAAAAGGATAGCGAAACGGTTGACGAGGGGAAGGACTTAACAAGGGGGACATGAAATAATCCTGTACCTTTCAATGGGGTTTTTGGACGACTTCCAAGTAGGTATTCCTTTATATGAATCGCTGGAAGTTTTTTTGGCTGGTGAATATGTGGATGTGGTGGCGTCGCCGTCGTCGTCGTTTGTTGTGTCATTTCACTGCATCTCTATGATATTCAGGGATGTGTGGGCTGGAAAAGTTGATATTCTGGAAGCACACTGTGCAACTTTTGCACATGAAACCCAAAAATATGCGACAAAGTGAATGTAGTGTAGAATTCCCATAATCCCCTGGCCAAATGAGCAATTTTGTGAAAGCAGATGATACAAAAGAGGAAAAATGATCTCGAGTGGGTAGAGAAATAAGCTGGTTTCTTTTCACACAATTTGAGAGGAGATTCATCCTTCATCTTTAGCTTTGAAAAGAAGTTACGCTTAATTTTAGATTTTTGTAACCGAGTAATTCAATATCCAGTGACTTAACCAACTCATCTGGTCAGTCTCATCCCTTAAAGGCTTTAGCAGCGCAGCGGGCACAAAAATCATATAAATGCGGGTCTGCTAATAGAAATGTCGCACAGCGGTAGAATACTGCGTTTGGAATCATTTTTCCTCCAAAAATTGTGCTTAGAATGACTCAAAGCAATTTCCGTTCCTCACACGCGTTATTGTGTCATGCCCTGCCAATGGAATGCCGGGAACTGGAAAACTCTTGCGATTCCGGATTGTCATTTTTTTGGTGTGAAAATCCTGGATCCTTTCATGTGAAGTCCTTCACAGAACTAATAAATTTAATTCCGGTATTCTTGTCGGGAACGGATTCAGTGAAGCCTGCTAAATTATCTTTCCAGGAAAGGAGTGTATTGAAAGAGAGGGTTTTTATGTCGTGACGTCCTTGGTGTAGAATGATGTAGATACGCAGAGCCTTTCATCAATGTGATTTCTCATGGATTCCATCGTGCGTAGAGAGTGACTGCCAAAGAAAATTTATGTTTTGACTGGAGTTGACACATTGGATAATGCATGCAAGATGAATTGTGGAGGTCGAGTCAGCAGTCAAGCACCAACTTCAACGACACACAACAGGAGCGGGATTACATACGACATTTGTCCTGTCAGCTGTTGCCATTAGCCCACAATATTCACCAACCTCGAATTTAAGAAAGCTTCCATGTAAAGTTCATAGGGCGCCTGGTGGCTCAAATGCTTTGCACAATTATTATTTCCATTCAAAAGCCAGTGCGGAAATAAATGACGGATTTCAGAAATCTGCGAAGTCAAAACTAGAATATTTTCCAAAACTAGAATCCTGGTCGGTGGCTACGCCTGTTTATACATTTGTAGATTTAGAATATGCTTATACAAAACTCCGCTATGCTATGATCTAATGGCTATTAGCTTTAATACTATAATTTAATTAATTTGCGTCAGGCACTTCACTTAAATGAATTTAAATGCTGCTCGTCTTGCTCAGAAAACAGAATAAGAAAATTTTTGCTTCTGTTTTCGATTTTGGGAAATAGCTGACTTGTTTTGAACATCAATTTGAGTTGTGGCAATATTTACCGATTGCATTGGAATATCGTGTTAGCCTCAGCACGGAAAGATGAGTTTGTCATTTTCCAATCTATGAGATCCCCAGATGCTGGAGTCCAACATTTTGTATTTTTGTATATAAGTTCATAAATTCTCGGTCCGTTTTCAAATGCTTTCAGATTGTCAATACTCCATATTTTCTCATCTGAATTTGAGCTTCCTTATCAGGTTCAAAACACTCGGGTATAAGCCTGCCCTCCTTCCACGGATCTTGGATTTCGATTAGACATAAACTTTTCATTTTGGAATTTAACTAGAACTGATTGTCGAGGAGATTTAGCTCGGTGAGCCCTACAGTAGGTGAAACCCAATACCACTACTTTTGTGGTAAAGCTGACTTTATCCTCACGACCCAGGATTTGGGCTCTTGAGTGGATTTTGGTAGTTTATTATCGTGAGCCAACTCAACTCCAGTCCCCAAACCATGAAATAAAAGTTTTTCCTCGTTCTTCGGTTGTGTCCTCGTCTTACAAGACAACAAATCCCACATCACCTTTCCACATCCCCACTCTTCGGATCACAGATGCACAATTTGCTGTCCATGTCCAGGAATTGGAAAAGGGAAAGTTTTGTGAAACTTTAGTAGGGGCTTCCAAGAATCGAATCCGTAGTATTTTAAGTAGCGGGAAAGTTGGCAAATGGAAGAAATGCATTAAACCATTAAATGAAGCATGAACCAGTGCACGGGGCTGCGGCTGCCTTGAAAGTTCAGAAAGCATTTTTATATTATAAGCCATTATTTTGTGTAAAACTACTTTTGGAAATTTACTAGTCTGAGTTTGAGTTTATTGAACCATTATGCTTGTTAAGTAGCCAACACACAACAGCACATATTAATTGTAGAAAATGTAAGCAATTTTAAAATTTTACAAAGAAAGTCATTGCAAATTTTATATTACAGCTCCACAATACCAGGGTACAATTTGAACGAGTCTAACTATCGTATGATATATTTAATATTTATATACTGACTACAGAGTTGGATAAACACGATGCTATCATATACGCAGAAACGCGGAAGCTATATAAGCAAGCGAGGAGGAAAGCCGAACAGAAAGCATTTTTATATTATAAGCCATTATTTTGTGTAAACTACTTTTGGAAATTTACTAGTCTGAGTTTGAGTTTATTGAACCATTATGCTTGTTAAGTAGCCAACACACAACAGCACATATTAATTGTAGAAAATGTGAGCAATTTAAAAATTTTACAAAGAAAGTCGTTGCAAATTTTATATTACAGCTCCACAATACCAGGGTACAATCTGCACGAGTCTAACTATCGTATGATATACTATTTAATATTTATATACTGACTACAGAGTTGGATAAACACGATGCTATCATATACGCAGAAACGCGGAAGCTATATAAGCAAGCGAGGAGGAAAGCCGAAAAAGCAACGCAGAATATAATTGTAACGAAGAAGAGAATAACAATTAGTAAACACGCACTCACCAAAAATACTGCCCGCAAATTGTGCACTAATGCACTTCAACAACGTTAGAAATTAGGAGCACAAATTTAATAATAACTACTAAAAGGCTTTTGACAGGTAAATTTGCTGTAGAGAGAGCAACCGGCGTTGGGTTGGAGATCAGAATTATGATTTTGTCAATGTACCGTAAAAGGTGGAATATTTAATTTCAACATCATGTAAGTAAATTATACTGCCACTTTCAATTCAATAATCAGGTTTTTTGTAAAGTTGTGTTTTGTTTTGAACTAAGCTGCTTTTTAGAAAGAATAATTTTAAAGACTATTTACACAAGTGAATTGTTAGTTCAAAATAAAACGCTCAAATGATATATTTTATTTTACTGTTTTAACGCGTTAAATGGTGCGATGTGAACTAAACACCTGACAACGTTAGATTCAACATCGTTTTGTCAACAGATGCCTAGCAATATTGCTAGGGTGCTGCTATTGTTTGAGAATAACAAAAAAAATCGGATAGCAAGGCTCTAGGAACTGGCCTAGCAACTTGTTTGCTAGCTAGCAAATTTGCTAGGAGATGAGAATACAGGCCCAGGTTTTTTGTAAAGTTGTGTTTTGTTTTGAACTAAGCTGCTTTTTAGAAAGAATAATTTTAAAGACTATTTACACAAGTGAATTGTTAGTTCAAAATAAAACGCTCAACGCTAAAAGCAGTGAAATTTTTTTAAAAAAACCGGCATGACTGGAATTCAAAACTCTGCTTTAAAAAATTGTGGTAAGCTGATAGCAGTAAAGAATAGACACCAATTTCTCGTTTTTGGTACCAAACATAAAATATAAAGTCGAATTAAGCTTTTGACACCAAAATATGAATATGAATGGATTTACTCTCCATGGAAATTCCTTTCCCATATAACGGAAAATACAGGAAGCATCTTTGATGGGGGTTTCGCTTTTCAAAAAAGATCAAAACTGAATACTCATCGTGAAAATTAAGTGAGGTGTATGTAAGCAATGTCAGTGCACTATGCACATACAATGTGTTGTTGTTGCACCTTAAGTAAATACTCCTTCCACACATTGGACATTGATTGATCATCCAATGCGGTTGGTTGTATAACTTTTTTTGCGGGTGCTTAGACTCATTTTCCGGTTTAGATAAATTTAAAAATTTGTATTTCACGTTCGCCTGCCTTCCATTGGGTGAAATTGACAAATGGAGTCATTTCAATTTGGATAGGGTTGCATGTTCAAAAATCCCAACATTGTGGATGCACACTGCACACCCCATCCACGCCTACAATGAGAAATACAAATACACATCAGTCGTCACAACCTGGGGAATTAAAACTAATGGACCCAGGCGTCAAGGATGGAATGGAAGACTCGTCTTCTTAATGTTTCATGATTACGGAGCCTTCAAGCTAATACCCTGTCATTCCTCTCTATCTCCGGGATCCAGTCTTCATTTCTTCCTCCGTCATCCGTCCTCCCGCCGCGTTTCAATTTCCGAAATGAAACTTTTCACTTCATCAGCAATTTCTGTCAAACAGAGAAAATGAGACCACCACCACAAGCCACAGCAGAGCCGCATGTATGTATGCACATGTATGCTTTTGACATTTCCCTCCTACCAACCAACTCCTTGCATTTGACATGTGGAATACAAAATTACAGTGTAAAATTAAGCGGGTAGAATAAAAACGTATACTACGTACGTTTCGCCAACCTTAGAATTACAAATGAGGAAAATATGTATGCAGAAAAACGGAGAGCGACGCGACGCGACAGTTTGGAATATTTAATTTCACCATTTTCCACTCGCACTCGTACTTACGTAACACGACAGCTTCGGATTTCTCTATTCTGTCTTGTACTTAACAAGGTTGGCTTTTGGGTAGTGGAAAATCTGGTGGTGGTGGAGGAAGGAATATGAGCTGAATACAAATACAAAAGCGGTATATACGGGTTGGACTGACTTGCCCTGGTTTTGGTTATGAGGGTAGGCAAGGGTAGGGTATCCGTATTCCAAATTCAATGCCGGCATAGTAATTCGTGGCACGGAAAGAGGAGGCGGAGAGGATCTGTAAAATTCCCTTAAACCAGCTCCCAAGGATCAAAGCTGTGGAAGGCTTTCTCTTCCAAATTTTGTCCGAAGAATGCTTTGTGTGCTTTTGTTTGGAATTTGTTTACTCCCGGGCCGGGCTTCTAGACAAAATACAGTGGGAATGGGCGGGCGGCTTGGAGGAATTTGGGAGGGCGGGGGTTTCTTTGATTTCTGATTTACCCAATACTGGCACTGGCATGGGAAGACTTGTCAACACGTAGTGTGTTACTACAACAAAATGACATGAACTTTCACTGCCTCCCCCGTCCCGTCGTCTGGTTTTGAGAGAAGTGTCACATCATGGTTTGAGAAGGAAACCAAACCCTAGCCGCCAGAATCAGAAAACCACATCGATGTTAATTAAAACATACAAAAAACATTTTTTTTTTTATTAAATTCAAAAATTAATGCAGCCTAGGAGGATTTACCCCCATTTTGTTAGTGTTTGGTGTGTTTCTTTTCGTTTTGCACAATTTTACATAACATTCATACCTTTGTGATCATTACTAGAAATTTGAGATTGTTAAACTTAACTAGGGTCTAAGTTTTAAAATTGCTAACACTGCTGCCGCAATTGTCATTGCTATTTCCGGGAGAATCATGTTAAGTTAAAAATGATGCTGCAATTTTAAAGATTGTAAACCATTTGGTTGAGATGACATTTGTGACTAGACATCAAAAAATACAAGTTCATACCTTCCTAACCACTGTACATTAATACTACACTAAAGGTATACCCGCAACAATGTTAAAAACAAAAAAATATATCTGAAAAATTTGTAGCAAATATGGTAATACGCTTGACATGGTTGTTCGAAAAAAAATGCTTAAAAAACAATAAATCGTCATAAGAAAGTGAGTTGTGCTATTTGTACAAAATTAATTAGTACAACTTCGATACAAATTGAGAGTAGTTGTTAGTTTAAAAAAACTGTATTTACTACACAGTGCATGTTAATTGGATCGAAAACCTACGAAATACAGAAGGGTGTACATGTCTAAATTACACATTATTACTTTGTAGTTTTGACTTTGCTTTGAATACCAACAATAGCCATCCCATGACAAACTTTTCCCATATAATGTACTCTTGGAATTCTCTGCGCCCCTATCTAATATATGTTCATTAAAATAGTGATGCGTACATTAACAACTCAATTTTTTTTACAGATGTCCACTTTGCCGAGCTAATCTCAATTTTAAGGGTGGCATTTCGCCACTGTATTTAACTTTTACCTATATTCAGAAGCATTGCGAAATAGGGCTAAAATTTATAAACAGATGCCGGCGCGGAGCAGCATCCTCCAAAGTCCAGTTTAATTTGTGGAACTGATGAAATTCAGTATTTGTATACAATTTCCTGAACACGCTGTGTACCATTGGGTATTTGGAAAATGAGATAAGTTGCGGGCGGACAAGGCGGGAAGTTTCCATGCCCAATGCCCAGACCCAGACATTGAAAAGTTGCTACAGACGACGGAAGAGATTGGGGAGTTCATTTGAGGAGTCCTTCCTTGTCTTTCGACGTCGTGTTTGGAGAATTCTGAAGAATCTTCTTGCTATTGGAGTCTTCTTGGCGAAGGTATTTGAGGCGCTCCTTCTCCTGGGCATTGTCAGCTCCCTCACATTCGTAGGATGCTAAACACAGGGCTGGGAAATTAAAGATTGTAATTAGTCAATTATGAGGCACACCCATCCCTCCAAACTTTTAAAAACAAAGGGAGGGGCACGAAGGAATGGTAAACCTATTACGTTAATGGTAAGTTGTCAAAGGAATTAGAAATTCTACACTGATGGGACCGTCCGCCGGCCAGACGACTAATTAATGTAAATTGGATTAGAAAATCTGTTGCAGTCGCTTAATCTGGAATAGAGCTGAGAATATGGAGACTTGATTCTGATTCGTGAAAGGAAAAGGGGAACGACTTTTGGTAAGAGATCTTGTTGACCTCTCCCTTCAACTGCTACGTACTTGCGTACGCAAAGCACATAAAGAAAAAGCCAGAAAATCCATAAAGAGATATTACCATTTTCGTTGAAAATGGGAGCAGTTTGTAGGGAGTTGAGAACGGCTTGAACCTTAGGGAATGGACACGTAATTTGCTGCCAAGCCAAAACTTCCGTCGTCACTTTGGCCATCTCCCAGAACTTTAGAAAGCTGATTTGACCATTTTTCAATCTACATAAAATAAAATATACCTCTGCATTGCATTTCAACCTGGTCATCTCTTTTTTTTCTTAAAGTAAATCACACAAGGCAGTGATCACTTTGATTTTCAATTTCCGAAATAGGAGCATTCATGGGTCGTTGTACTTACTTGCTGGCACAGCCTTCGTTGAGGAAATAAAGATCTTTTACAAGTAAACTGAAGAATGGAATGACGATTCGTTGCCTTTCATCTGTCGCACCCGCGGATCTCCAAACTGCAGCCTATGGGATAATAAAGAAAGAGGAAGATGAGAACAAAGACACAATTATAAACAACCTTCCTCGTCCTCAGAGATCAAAGGCTCTAAAAGCTGTTTATACTTCTCACGAGTATTTATTCCTTTGACTCCTTCACAATTCATTTTTAGAAAACTATTATCTCCACGACCACACCTCCTTCAGAGATACGGAGCGGAGGGCATCCGGAATTCTCTTACATTCACTCCCTCCATTTCCTCGCCCTTTTTGGATTGCATGCATAACTCTTTGGCAACAAAGTTTGGGGTACCTACCATTTCCCGGGGACTCAGAGAAGAAAAGTTGATGGCATATGGCAATAGTGTATGTATGTGTTAGGGGGTTCCAGGTCTCCTTTTAGACGACTCCAATGGAAGAAAGAAACAAGTGAATGTCCTCTTCGTAAGTTGTATGTGCTACTATGTAGTATTGTACAGTCTTTCTCCACATAAGTTGTTCTCATGTTTCAAGCACTCTTTCACTCAAATACAACTATTCTGTCTACTACACACAAGATATGGTCTAACAATAGCCAATGCATCTTTAGCCTTAGTTTTCCCATTGAAATATAAGATGTTTTCTTCGTTAGATGCTAAAGCCAAAGATTTGGATGGGGTGTTATTCCATACATTTAGTTATGCTTTCTGCGAATCTAACCCGTACCGTGTTATTAGAATAAGAACATGTTCCCGATGTCCCTCCCAACTAAACTAACTATACAACAAATCCCTACAATTGTGATTTTCTAAAATAACTGACGGCTTTGAAAACTAAAATTTTCTCACCTTCAAAGTTGCCCTGTACGAAGAGAAATTTGAAGAGGGGTCCATCTGATGCTCCAGAATAGAAAGCTGGGCACTAGAAACTTTTTGCCACTGATAAAAGAGAAAAATTGCCACATTATTTAAGGTTCAATCTGGTCTTCACCAACAAGCAAAGCGTGGGATTCGCAGCCTAATGTGGCAAGTTGAAATAAAAGCTTACCGTTTTCTTAAGGCGAGCAACGGAAGACATATTGAGACCTATGGAAATGAACAAAATATGTGAGAAAGGGATTGTTTTTTCTTTAAAAGCATACGATAGAAAGGTCATCACATGACCTGACCTGACCTGCGATAATCGCCATCAAACTGTTAAAGTTTCCAATGGCCATAGTTTCTCTTGCAGTTTCAATAAAATATTCAATGACCCGGACCCGCAGTTTTTTCTTCGAGAGCTGTTAAATATATTAGTTAATATTTTGCCGGATTCTGTTATTCCTTTAAAAATATAATCCTCTTCCGTACCTTGCAAATCTCCGTTGCAACAAAGTAGCTGAGGCGATTAAACCATTGTACATAACTTTCTAGATTCCTCGTTTTCTTCATGTCTTTGTACCTTGTCTCAACTTGGGAATTGTCCTTCGCAAAAGCCTGCATTATAAATATAAAATCAAACATGTCACCCAAACTAAAGTTTGTTTCTCGGAATCAATGGGCTCTTGACAAACCAAACAATTCAATCAAGGATGAAAGGATCAATTACTCACCTGAACAAACTCTTCAGGTCCAATATGGGAAAGGCGTTCCAACTCAATGTGAGTTAATTGCTGTGCCAGCATCGTAGGATTTGGACACGTGTTTAGAATGGAAGGCT
The DNA here is from genome assembly GCA_036851895.1 of Orthonychiurus folsomi. NCBI lineage: Eukaryota > Metazoa > Arthropoda > Collembola > Poduromorpha > Onychiuridae > Orthonychiurus > Orthonychiurus folsomi. The sequence goes on from JAAXYW010002039.1 coordinate 16,378, forward strand.
GAAACAAAAGGAAGAAAGTGAATTTGAATGGAGATGATATTTTTAGGGCACTTCGGTTGGGAAAACACAAGAGTGAGTGCTTTCAGAAATGAATGAATGGGGAATCCTGCCGGGTGACATGGACCCTCCTTGTATTTGTGTACATTTCACCCAAAAAAACCCATCGTCTTACACTCTTTCATTTTCACAGGGAGGAACCTTACAAGGGGCCGTGATATTTTATGAGAGCATTACATTGGCATACAAAACCAAGTCTCAAAGTCCTCTCCTTGTCTTCCGCGAGTGGCAGCAGGGCTGTCCGCATTTGAAATGAAAGCGACAGACTTCCACTGTACTCCCCACCCCCAAAATGCACAAGAACCTTATTTGTATTCATTGCCTGGTCCCTTTCTTTCACCTTGGCTTTTCCTCACTGACACTCTTCCTTCCCCCGACATTTGTTTGTCCTAAAGAATCTCAACTCATTTCTTTCTCCGCTTGCATGAGTTGCTTTTATTGGATTTGAAATTGATGTTACGTTACGAGGACTGTGTTGTTCGAGAGCAGGGAGGCGGGAAAACCCTCCCGCCAACCCCCAAGGGTCATAAGAACAACGACGTCCAAATAACTATTTGTATTTCCTTTCTTCCGGTTCACATTCGATTAGAAGAGAAAGGTTTCTATTAAGTCTTGAATTCACTTAAAGGGCAAGCTTTGGCGTTTCCAATTCAAAACTACTTGAAACAACACATTTACTATGTATGTTATTGCATCAAATCATCTCTAGGAGCATGTGATCATTCCAATTCTTATTGCACATTGATTTATACCACAATGGATTGAGTAGGAAATCATGGATTTCAAATTAAAAAGAAAAATCAACTCACGGCTGTCAGGGGTTCCGCCAAAGCCGCCTCCGTGTTGATTCGATGCAGGTAGTCCTCATATCTTTCAAGGGCTGTCAGTCGGGTGAGGAGTGATGTGAGAAGTTGGGATACATCCTTCCTTATCTAAAAACAG
>JAAXYW010002040.1:0-17375 GCA_036851895.1 Orthonychiurus folsomi
CACTGCATGAAATGCAAGAAATTGCAAGTAATGCAAGTATTGGTAGAAACGCAAGATATAGAGAACATAAAGTAATACAACCATAGAAAGCGCGGAGTAGTAGCAGTAATACAAATTGCTCTGCATAAGTGCAGATGTAGTTTGGCCATTAGTTTTAATTTGAATTAAATTTTAATCAAACTCTAAACAATTGGGGCAGCTATATCTGCTGTGTTGCAGCATTGTAGAACAGGGGTGCGCGTGTGGTGGGTGTGGTGGTGGAGATGCGATCTGGATCTGGGCAGTGCAGTGTTAGTGTGTGCAGTGTAGTGTGTTGGGATGGAATGGGATAGATTTTAGAATTTCTGAAATACTATTTTAGACAATAAAGTTAATCAATATATTATTGTAGGAAATGGCAAGGAGTTTGTTTATTTTATCGTGAATTGGAATGAACGTCGCCTGAGTCAGCATATGCTGCACCTGAGCACGTTCATTTGTAAAGTACATAATTGTAATACAAGAACTATCTTGCCAGTATCAGCATGTTTTCCCATTTAAATGTTTCCACTATTAGCAAAAATCCAACAACTAACTTAATATAGTGGATTATTGCAATTCACTGTTGAAAATTTGGGTCTCAGTAAGGCCCAGAATCAAGGAAAATGAATTTCCTGCGCTCGGATTGGTCGATTTAATTTCTTGCATTTCTAGCATTTCATGCAGAAAAGCCTTACTGCAAGAAATGCATTTTTTGCATTAATTGCGCCTGCATTTATACCACCTTGCAGTGCAAGGGAGTACACTGCAATTGCCTGCATATGGATTTGGCAATTATTGGTCTTCTCAGTGTACCATACTCCTTTGCATACAAAGGCGCAACTTCACATCGCGGTAATACTATCCCTTCCTCGAAAATGATTGTTTTGTAATTCCCACATTTTGAATTCAGCTGTACGCAATGACGATTGACTAATGAAGACAACAAAATCTTCATTGCTTTCTGGGTTTTTGGACGCAGCGCATGGATTATCTTCATTGGTTTCCAGTCGATCGGCTCAAAGTCAACCAACTCCCTGGCGAACAATACACCTGAAAAAACAAAACATCATTTCGGGGTTAAATTATTTTAAATTCTAAAACTTATACTGCAGAAATTAGCCAAATTACTTGCATGAAGATGAAGTGTAACACATCGTCGTTTGTGGATGGTAAATCAGTGTTCTGGAAATGGCACTAATTCGCACATACGCATTGACCATATACTGCGTCATTGGCGTGGAGTATCAGGTTACCTGGACACCCCCCGTGAGTGCCTGTCTCGTAGTGCATTTCTTCGAATTATTGCCATTAGTACATTATGTTTCCACTTGACTCCATCTCAGAAAGCTTAAGCAGAAATGATGGTTCTTTGTATTGCAGAAATTTTTTATTTCAGTTTTTGGCATAAGTTCAAATTGGTTGCATAATAGAAATTTGATCACTCCTTGTTTGAAGAAGTGCTGGTAAAAAGTTGGAAACAAGAAAAAAAAAGTCAGCTCAAAAAACAGGATTGAAAAGATTTTATAACTAGATTTAATTTGTTACAGACTTGATTTGCTAATTTCTGAGTCAACGACAAATTCGCTTCTGTATGTACTGGCATTTTATTCATTGGATCCTATCCTCAGTTGCTATTCTCAATTTGGCATTCCAATGGGAATACCAAATTGAATTAATTGAACAGTATTGCAGAAATTTTTTATTTCAGTTTTTGGCATAAGTTCAAATTGGTTGCATAATAGAAATTTGATCACTCCTTGTTTGAAGAAGTGCTGGTAAAAAGTCGGAAACAAGAAAAAAAAGTCAGCTCAAAAAACAGCATTGAAAAGATTTTATAACTAGATTTAATTTGTTACAGACTTGACTTGCTAATTTCTAAGTCAACGACAAATTCGCTTCTGTATGTACTGGCATTTTATTCATTGGATCCTATCCTCAGTTGCTATTCTCAATTTGCCATTCCAATGGGAATACCAAATTGAATTAATTGAACTACGCTGAAGAGGCCGCGGAATGTAGAAAAGAATTTAAACACTTAAAACTCATTCATTCCGTTGCATTGCTGTAACAAGGCGAGTGAGTAATAGTCAACATTATCTAGTGCTGCCTTTTCTAATCAAATAACGGTGGCCAAAGAATTTGAGATGTGTAATTATAAATCGGCATTCCACTCCCTGATCTACCTTATTTCGCGCGCTTATGTTTGGCTTGAGTCTGCAAATTTGCATACTGGTTTAAGCATTCTTGGAAGTGGTAGGCAATTAAATTCACATGCGCATTAACTTTGCTTAGATTATTTTGTCTTACAACTCGATCTCGATTGTATTTCTATACAGAAGTCGCGCATATGCTTCTTCAGCGTCTGTCCGTTAATACACGATCAAATTTCAAATGAACCCATTCATTCGCTTTAAAGACAGCCGAACAAATAAATCTAATTTCTAAATAGACCCAAAATTGTTAACTTGTATGTATTTTACTGCATCATATAAAAATCATAAATTAGAAAAAAATGTGTGGCTTAACTTATAACTTGACTAGTTCCAAAAACGATTATCCTTTGAATTACGTTTATAATTACGGAAACTTATTTTTCATATTTTTTATAACGCCCTACCATACCCAATGTCTTTGACACCCGCCCGACACTGATCTCACACTTCCGGGGGCACACTTTTTTATCGAATTTATCGCACCTAGTGCATAATTGCTATAGGAACTTATGCAAGTTGGAAATATTTTTCCTTTTTCAAATCCAATAATCTCCATTCCAGCACATTCTGGAACTTTTTTTCCCAATGGAAGACATGTGGCACCAAATGGTACGTATTCTTGAACTTTCTGACCGTTCCAATCCTGATTGCGACGACCGCGGCCACGTCGTCTCAAACAGTGGTTTATTTTACAAATCGGTTGTCCAGTGCTTGGGCTCAGGGTTAACCATTCTCCGGCCTTGCAGTAACCCTACAATATAAAATATTGCGAAATTATAATTCAATTTTCAAAAGTTGACGTAAAGTTATTACCTACCTGTGTGAATATTGGATAACATTGTTCGGTTGATTGATCGTAAATCAGTGTACGAGGTGTAAATCTGCAATCGCAATATCCATAAATTGAACTATCGGGATCCATCACAAAAATCATATTTGAACCACAAGGACCCTCCCGCCCAAGTTGGTGACACCGGCTGGATTTTCGATCGAATCTGAAGTTGCTTTCCGTGCATGGATTCCTTCAAATCATTATAAAAAAATTAATCCAAGACAAAGACACAAAAATTTTGTCATAAATTTATAATTTTTACAAAATTTCTTCAGATGCCTCATATTCCTGGAATATAATCCCGGGTCTAAGGCCATAATTTGGATTTGTTGAAGTTAATATTATTAAGTTGCTGCACAATAGTAAACAGAAAGAGAAAACCAACTTACACTTCGCAGAGGCCATTTCTGTTGTGAATCCTTAATCTTGACTGGATCTTGCAATGTATGTATGTGGATATTTATAGGATTGACTGGTAGCGCGTAGTAGTACTGTGTTGTACTTGTAGTTGTAAAGCCCACGACCTATGAAAACAAACTGGTTTGTCTACTTGTTGAACTACATGTTTCTCTCCTTGTTGCTTGTTCCTAGAATTAATGGGAAATTCTAAGAAGCAACCGGTTAAATTAGTATGCATATCTTTATGATAATCTAAAAAAAATCTCTGATAATCGAAACACTACAGAAATAGATATTCTGGTTTTTGACAACACACCTTTATGTAGATATGAATATATTTAACTTGAAAGTAAAACAATTGGAAAAAAATTCTAATTTAATTCGTGTATTTATTGTGTTTGATTCCAGGTTCGAAATGCAACGGCGTATTTCATTATCAACCTGAGCCTGTGTGACCTCATGTTCTGTTGTTTCAATCTGCCATTGGCTATGTCCATGTTTTGGAATCGGCGTTGGATCCACGGTGAAACAGTTTGTGTTTTATTTCCGTTCTTCCGCTACGGACTCATGGCTGTGTCCATATTCACCGTTTTGGCAATCACCATCAACCGCTACGTGATGATTGGGCATCCACGGCTTTATCCGAGGTAAGACTCTGGGCATGGACTAGGGACTGAATCATTAGATTGCATTTCACTCCCCGTAATCCCTTCCCTTCATAAACCTGAATCCACTTCCCATTTTACAGTCCCACTCAATTTCCTTCCCTGAGAACTTGGAGTATTCCGAGAGTTGGTGTTGGAAGTCCGCCTTCAAATGAAACGGAGAACTGAGCTTCCGTTTACTTTTCTCGTAAAACATTTAAGAGCGTCGGCTTTACAGCATCACTCACTCCCTTTTATGTATTGCATTTCAAGAAGCACTCCAACACGAAACTTATAGAGACAAAATTTGAGAAATGTGATTTTTTTCTTGCTAAAATTTTGTTAGGAAATGCACACTATCTAGTTTGTATGCGAGTAGCTCTAATTCTGAATCCGGTTGCATGAATTAATTTTCATTCTGAACAAACAGACATGCCCTGAAATTTTTGATAGCTTAGCTTAAGTTATCTAGTATTTCAAGATCCTAAAAACGATTGCATGTTATGATTGGCATTATCCAAAAAATAGACTAGAATTAAAGGAACGGAGTCAGAAATACATAGGTTGAAATCTTGCTTTTGCTTTCCCTAGTTCTTATTTTCATAGCGGTAAGAAATACAAACTTAATTTTGGAAAGTGAAAGTATTTGACAAAGCAATATCTTTTGAGGAAAGCAACATACTGAATTTAGTACAGTGCCCATACAAACTGCATGTATGGGTTTACGTCGCAATGCGAAGCCTGATACATTTTCCTAGTTTAATAGCGATCATAAAAACGTACTCAAGATGATGTCGATGTCTCATAAGACCCTCCATTTCGTAGCCACCAGAAGTCATCATGGAAAAATTTAATGACAGCACATTACCCTTATCAACTGCCGTCGCAAAATTATGAGTTTGATGTTTAATATAAAATTGCAACTTGAAGTTGACAACATTCTTGTTCAATTCTGAAGAGTAGTACATTTCCCCTCCTATCCTTGTAATGAACTAGAATTTTAGTGTTGCATATCACAACATAAATGTATTGCTAAAATTATCATACAAAATCTAGTAACTATCATTTTAGCCTGTACATGCCAAGCCATACTTTGGAATTCTTGTCCCATACTCACGCTCCCATTAAGCGTGGGTGTCCATTAAACCTAATTTTGGAATGGTAATCGATAGGGCCGTAAGTTTTAACTCTTTGAAGTACATCCGCGGGTTGACTGGAACTGGAAGGCTGTATACTTCTCCATCTGCATCTCACTCTCGTTTGTGTCAGATCATGGTTGACTGAGTCTTTCATTCCTGAGGTTGGCTTGCGTTTATTAACATAGAAATCTGCAAAGGAAGGTTGAGCAGAATGGGAGTATGGAATGGGGTTAACGAAGTGTTTAAAGAACGTGCTTTGAAATACGATAAGAGGTCGCACACTAAAATCCGCCCTCACTCCGGGGGGAAATAACACCTTCCATTATTCTGGAAATTATACGGAAGTGGAAGTCTTGGATTTTTTATCGTATAGTTGAGGTTCGAATCATCCATTCAGTGGAGAAAATCCCACGATTTCTTAAGCTAAAATTTGGTTTTACTCATTTGAATATTTGCATTCGAAAAGCGAATGCGTTTTTATGAATCTCTTTATGAAGCCACAGATTCAAAACTTATGCAAATAAAACTGGTCATGCAAGGCGGTTATAAGCTTTAAATGTAAATAGATGCCCAGGAATATCCAAACATTAATTTTGAAACCTTTTTTTCTCCATTTTACAGAATGTACAGAACGAGGCATTTGGCCCTGATGATCTTCCTGATCTGGTTAGGCGCTTTTGGAGCCGTCACTCCCACTCTATTTGGTGTCTGGGGAAAATTTGAATTGGATCGTTCGATTGCGAGTTGTTCTATTGTCAATGACGTTTACGGGCGGTCGCCAAAAATCGTTCTTTTTCTCGTTGCATTCCTCCTCCCATGCCTCGCCATCATAATATGTTATGCGAGGATTTTTTTCATTGTCCGGAATGCAACACTCAACTCTCGCCCAGGCGCAGGGTCATCAACCATGGGATCCAACAAGGGAATCAAAAATCAAAAGGAAATCGACTCTCCTGAACAAGGTCAAGTAAAATTTAACCATTGTAGTTCTATTTCTGTTAAGTGCCACGAGTCAATAATGGAAAAAATAGTAATTTTTGATGTAGAATTAGGATTTTTTGTCCATCCATTGGGAACCATGTAGTGTTGTTTCGTCAATATCGTTTCGCTATCAACAATAACTTGACATGACGTCTTGGGCTTGCTGGTTTGGTTTAGCAAATCTATTTGTCGGATCCCAATTCAAAACTCTGGGTTTCTTTCCTCTGGTGGGATTTGGGATTTGATTGTGATGTAGCTGGAACTCCATGCAATCTCATGTTCATTATATCCATTCTTGAGAATCCACTCCCAAGAAATGAAATACGAAACGAATCCAAGCCGTGCATACACTTGGTTTTTGAAAGGAAACTTTCTCCTCGGTCCATTCAGTTCTGTTCTGAACTGTCAATTTTCCTCCCCCGTCGTGGTGTTGGTAAACTTTGTGCTCCGCAAGGCTTTCAAGTGATGAAAGTTTTTCTTGTCAAACTTTGACCTCACTTCCCTCATCCGATCCGCTGTAGTCCTACTTCACTTTACAAACTCAATTTTATTCCAGTTTCCAAAATTGGTTTACGCCGTACAGTGTAGTACATTGGTGTTCAGTCAAGACGTGGGAGGGAAAACTCCTATAAAATGCAAATATTGACTTTCCCCATTGAAGGCATGCATGTAATTCCAACCTTGGTAGTGTAAATATTACTTTACCATGGAAAATGTAATGGAATCAGTTGAAGTTTTAACGCAGTTTTAAAAAAGTTTACTCAGTAATTACTTAATTGAATCTTAACTTAACGGTTTATTAATTTCTAAACTATAATTTTGCAGAAATGCTGAAGAGACCACACACAGAAGTAGGGCGACCATCCATGGCAGTGATTCACCAAAGAGGAAAAATGACGACCAAGGACAGAAAACTGCTTTGGATGATCCTAGTCATATTTGGAACATTTTTTCTTTGCTACTGTCCAATCACAGTCGTGAAGTCAGTGGCGAAGAAAAGCAACAATTACTGGAACATTGCTGGCTACATTTTAATTTATTTATCCACTTGTATAAATCCGATAATCTACGTCGTAATGAGGTATTTTTTTCATGATTTAATTATAATTTATTTTAAAATGCAAATGGACCAGTATTAATTTTGTATTTATTTTATTTTTCAGCTCGGAATACAGACAGGCGTACAAAAGCATTATTCTGTGCAAGCGAGATTGGGCACTCAGCAGTCGAAGTAATAATTCCAATAAACCAGAAAAATCCTAAATGTCAGCCGGCTGAGCTAACATCTTGTGTACCTGTTTCAACTGTGATTAATGAGTTTGATTTCCACATGTGCTTGTAAACATGTGTGATGTATACCTGGGGATGCCTGTCTGAACTGTGCTGTGATTAAGTCAACATTAACTCTCTTCAATTAACTTATGTTTATGTCTATTGCTAGTATGTCAGTCCGTGGGTTTTCGACTCCGGGTTTTTGCTTTGCTTAATTCGTAACTCAACATAGCTTTTAAGTTCTTGTTTTTATTTTTCGTATCATTTTCATATTTCAGGTCATTTTCAGTCAGCGAGCTTCCATCAGAGTCAGTCCAAGAGAAACTCAAGTCAAATTCAAAGTGACAAAACTAGTGGTTGACTACAACCTTACCCGTGTTTGCATTTAAGTGAACTTATTGAATTTTTGTGGTTTGCAATGACCAAGACGCCTTCAATAGCTAACTGTTGACACATTAGTTTAGATTAATTCATACTGATTTGTTGTTGTAATAATACCTACCTTAAATTATACTCAAATTCATTGAAGGTATTTAAATTACAGTAACAAGAATTCTTATTTGTTGAATTTAGTGACACACGCACAGGAGCTGTATTGGATGAATGAAACCAGGAAATTAAGCCTTTAGTCACAGCTCTTTGAGAAGATAGAGTAAAGTAATATTCCATGTTTAATTATTGCTACAGATAAAATGAAATAAAAGATGCGACTCTTTTTATTGAATTCATGGGACCGAAATGGCACTTGTTCAGATAATATTTAGGTTTTGCAAATAAACTTCCCAATGCACTTTGTTATCATCGGGATTCACAGTAAATTTCAAGAATTTTTCTGCTTCTTCCAGTGAGAATTTTTCACCTTGTCTCATTAGCACATCTTTTAACTGATTCGGATCTAGCTGTCCTTGTTGTTCTCTGTCCAAAGTCATAAATGCCTTTTTCACCCGTGCAGCCGAAGGTCGCTGAAATCTGTCAAATAACATTTTTTAAAAACTTGTTTCCTTTTAATCTAAATTTAAGTTTCCCATTTAAACCTTGTGCCATCCAGTAAAATTTTTACAACATACGGAACAAATCTCTCGTATTTCGCAAACCCCTGAGGAGTTGGTTCTTCAACTGCCTGGATAATTTCATGAACATCAGATTCAGTTGGATACAGACCTGAAAATGTCATAAGAATCATGTGCACTTAAAATTAACTATTGCAAATCCAAATCCTTGCCCCTGCGCCTTACTGAAATTGCTCATTCCTTACGCGATCAGCTCAAAGCTTAAGTGTGGGGAGACCAGTTAATAGAAAAAAGGAAATTGCCATTGGGGAAGAAAGCATCATGGATAGCATTGCATTGCAAAAGCGCAGCTGAGAGGGAGAACAGAAATGGCTCTGCATGCAGGCAACCCCAGCATCCATCCTCATAACTCAGAAATAAAACCGAAATTCCCTTTTATTATTGTCACTTTTACTTTCTTCCCAGTCTGTTGACCTGGAAAAGGGGGGAAAAAGTCCATAAGCCTTGTTCCTCGGATCTACAGAGAATGTAATTGGAAGTGGAAGAGGGGAGAATGGAAGAAAGTTTAATCTCCTTTTCCGTCCGACGGACTTATGAGTTGTTGAATTACCTAATGACCGAATGATGCAGCCAACATCCCGGACATCAATGATTTTCTGGCTATTTCGGTCAAATACTCCAAAAATACTTGTGACTCGGCGTTGGGTCTCAATGACGTGAGGATCAGAGGAATGGAGGACGGCGGCCAACTCCTTCTCATTGTCCTCATTTTTCTTTTTCACACCCGGAGAGGAAATGCTTGGAGATTCCTCTTCACCAAGTCCACCTACGTCGAAATCCAGGTCCAGATCACTCACTCCTTCAGCATCCGAATTTAAATTCGAAGTTGACATTATATGTTTAATTGAATAGTAGTGTAGATGAAATTATCAACACTCGAATTAATTTAGCGTGACTAAAAAAATTCAAAATTCTGTCGGAATCCGTATTGAAACTATTGATCAACTATCGACACAACACACATTACATATCTTTACTCAATGCTACACTGACTATGAGTGACGGGCGACTTCGGGAAAATAGACAAGGTGTATTACCTATTTTGATAATGCGTTAGGTACGAATAAAAATTTGGTGTATTTTAAAGCGTAGCAATGATTTGATTCACGAGGAGGAAAAAATTAGGTTTCCTTTCAATTTTCATAAGCAAATAGAACTCACAGATAGTCCAGCAACGATTAATTTTGCGACTTAACTGGGCGAATTTGTAACAGGTAGAGTCCATCTAAACAATCCTCGCTAAGAATTTAACGAGGAAAGCGTTTGTTGACAAGTATTAGATTTTAATTGTTCAATATTCTATTTCTAATTCAGATTGGTTGAAATTTTCTACACCAGAACAAAGGGATGAAGTCGAAGTCAAAAAACTTTGCACGCTTGGTACCATGCAGAAAGCAACCTTGGCTCCTTGCCGTCCTATTATCATATGTACCTGGTTTATATTCCATTCCGACTTCACTTCAGAGGTCAGCCAGTTTTTGTAAACGCAGAGGCAACCATTATTTTTACTAGTTAATTTGTTATATGTGTGCAATAATTATTGCTGTTTTATCTGTGGCACTACAAATTTCTATCACACAACAGCACCATCACTAATTATTGCTTGCAGTTAGCGTGTAATTTCATACCTTGTTGTAAGATGTTTCCCCCGTAAATTTTTAATGCATTAAATGAGGTTTTCTTCAGCGCAAGTTCATCAACCGTAGCTTTTCAGTACAGCAAGGATAAAAATAAGGCCTTTTTCTCAAGGAGGAAGCAAATTATTTAATGGATCATTTAACTTCGCGTCTTCCTTGAGGCCGACCAAAGCGCAATGGTATGCATAGATCTCTGCAACGCTGCGCTGTTATAAAATTCAGCCACTCGCTTGACGAAACCATTTACGCCAGATCATTTCTTTCAATTTCTGCGTTTCCATTCAACGCCACTTCCACTTCTTCAGGCTTGACTAACGCTGGATCTCGCGTGTAATAGGAAGAATGCATAAATACCTTTGCAAAATCACTCATTAGAACATTTTGTATAAATCCTTTGGATATTTATCAGCTTTTGTTTGTAAATTGGATTAATTTCACAGAAATGTCAATAATTTCGGTTCTCGTCGTTGGTCTTTTGGTTCTTGTAACCTCTTCAAGCACACGCGCTGAGGAAAGTCCTTTAACCAAGGCAAATGAAGAAATTGGAATCCAACCGCAAGTGAAATATCCCGATACGTCGCACATTCGAGTCCGAAGACAGGCCTATCACAGGGAATACCATTCCAAGCCTTATCATCAACAATATAATAGGTTTGGGTCTTTATTGGCGTAAAATTCCAATACATTTGTACACACAAATACGCTCATTCATTGTCATATTATAGGCAACATAACCCAAGACCGCAACACAATCAATATGGGCATCACTCAGGTGATAGACATGATGGGAAAGGTGGCTACAGCTCTCATGGAAACAGTGGACATTCTGGATCATCAGAGTACGGGCAGGAACATGGAAGCAAGTATGGGAATTCCGGACACTCTGAATCAGGAGACAGAAAAGCTAATAGTTATTCCGGTGGAGACTCTGACAGCAAAAGTTATAATGATGGTGGAAGCTACGGTGATAGTGACAGCTACGGAGACGGAGGGAGTTATGGCGGTAATGAATACGGCAATGGGTACTAATCGCAAGTTAATAATTATTGCAGGGCAGCCAATAATTATTGTAAGCATAGGTTTAAATATAATATATGTATTTAATTTTAGTAATTAAGGTTAATTTTGATTTCGCAAATAAACGCGCACAACATTAAGAACGTTTTGTCTGCCTGCCATCGTGTGTTTTGTGCTCGCTGTTTCACGTGCATTTGTACAATCCATCCATAACATTAGTTCACCGCATTCAGTGCTAGGTGCAGTTGGTTCAGCAGTGCATTTACATTGAGCAATTCGAGTTAATATTAGCAGTATCGTTTTCCACCGCGTTCAAGTTGCCCATTTATATTTTGTATTACAAATATTTGGAGATTTCTCCCTCAGTGCAGTGTTTTCACAACACATTGCAACTAACACCTGAACATAATACGCTGTACGCAGTAATGAAATGAAATTCCGGAACGGTAAATTTCCTGGAATTCCCAGAATTCCTGAAATTCCTGAAATTCTTGACATTCTTAAAATTTCTGACATTCCTGAAATTCTTAAAATTCCTGAAATTCTTAAAATTCCTAAAATTCTTAAAATTCCTAGTATTCCTGAAATTCTTAGAATTCCTGAAATTCCTAAAATTCTTAAAATCCCTGAAATTACTAGAATTCCTGAAATTCCTAGACTGAAATTCTTGAAATTCCCGGAATTCTTCAATTTCCTGAAATTCTTGAAATTCCTGGAATTCTTGAAATTCCTGAAATTCCTGAAACTCTTGAAATTTATGAAATTCCTGAAATTAAAGTTGAAATTGAGCATGAGCACAATTATGATGGTTCCAAGAGTTCAACATTTATTTACAATTGACGGAGGGTAATGGAATTAGGAAAATTAGGATTAGGAACGAAAGAAGTTTTAAAGTTAGAATTTTTGAAAATAAAAAGAAGGAATGGTTCAAAGAAATTATGACGCTTCAAAGAAATTTCAGTGTCAAGTTCGTCTAGTCTTTTCAACTTTGCTGAAAGCGGTGTCAAAAATGATGGAATCTGAAACATTGAAATAATAAAACTTTTATTCCATATTTTAATCATGAAATCGGATATTCAAACTTAGCCATACATTACCCTGTTGAAGTATGGTTTTAAGTAAGAACGTGGAAGAACTTCATCGTCTGTTTCCTTGTGGCGAATTGAAAATCCCATGTTGTGCTCTGGAATTTCGAAAGTCCATCTGTGCAGTTTTAATTAAATGTAATTTCGAATTTCAGTAACGCCTGAAGTGAGGTGCTTAAGCTCTGGGTGCACTCAACTCAAGTTCAAGTCATTCACCGAAGTACGAAAGAAAGTGCTTGGCCCGGCGTTTCGAACTGGCACCTCTAAATTCTGCGACTGGCGAGAGATTCTCTCTGTAACCCATCCCTCGGCAACATTCAAATTCGACCAACTTTAAAGGCTATTCACATTTGTTTACAATTTTTGGTGAAGAGTCCGACAGAGTTTCATTAACCTTTGACTCGCAATTTGCAAGCAATGCGATTTTGAATAGGGAACCCCGGCAGGTTCGCCGTGTAAGCTATTTGGGTTTCAATGTGTCAAGAATCAATTTATTGTGTAAGGCAAACTAAATGGAGTTTATATTTTATACAGGTTATTGCTCTACTACTTGCTGGGGACGGACGGAAGCTCAACTACATAATTGTGAAGATAGCCGTGGTTCTAAAGGAAAACAGTGAAAATAGGGGATCAAACTTTTTGGAGACAGTTTGGGTTTGAGTTGTTATCGGGTTGCGGGGCTGCGGAGGCAGAAAGACGAAGGATGTACGAAGCAACCATTGGCCCTTATGGGGAAAGGACGGGGGGTGCATCTTCCCCGAATCGACTAGAATATACATCAGATCGACATCCAAGGTATTCCATATATAATTAAGGTTTGATCAAGCTTGTTGTTTTACTCTTCTATTTGGTCGTCTTTACAGGGTCATGCTGGACATGATGAATCTCCTCCGACAATCTCATGAATTGTGTGACGTTGTACTGAATGTTGGCGCAAGGGAACCGATCTACGCACACAGGTCACTAATTAATTGTAAAGTATGTTTTTGAATTGAATTTGAAGTGGATGTATGTATACTGGCAACGGCAACCCAACGGGGTTTTGGCGTGTGCTTTTTAAAATCGATGCCCTGAAATATTTTATTGTATTTCTACAGAGTGGTCTTGTCTGCATGCAGTCCTTATTTTCGAGCAATGTTTACTGGTGAACTAGCGGAATCCAGACAAACGGAAATTACAATTAGGGATATTGACGAGCATGCGATGGGCCTCCTAATTGAGTTCTGTTACACATCAAAAGTTGTTATCGATGAGACAAATGTTCAGACATTGCTCCCCGCAAGTAAGTCAGTCTTACAAATTATATCTGCTAAATCTGACGTGGGTTTGGCACACGGAGACGGACTGCTTTTGGGTAATTATACACTGCATTAACGAAGTAATTATCTCCTTTTCAGCATGTCTCCTCCAGTTGGATGAAATTCAAGAAAAATGCTGCGAATTCCTCAAGCGCCAATTAGATCCATCAAATTGTTTGGGAATAAGAGCTTTTGCGGATACTCATTCATGTCGTGAATTATTACGTATTGCTGACATGTTTACGCAGCACAACTTCCAGGAAGTAATGACCAGCGAAGAGTTTCTTCTCCTCCCTGTCAACCAACTTATTGATATAATTTCAAGTGATGAACTCAATATAAGAACTGAGGAGCAAGTGTTTAGTGCAGTAATGGCTTGGGTCAAATACAACGTGCCAGAGAGACGGGCTAGTTTGTGTCAAGTTCTTCAGCATGTCCGACTTCCGCTCCTTAATCCGAAATTTTTGGTGGGCACTGTTGGATCAGATCTACTTGTGAAGAGTGACGAGTCATGTCGGGATCTAGTCGATGAAGCAAAGAACTATTTGCTTCTTCCACAAGAAAGACCATTAATGCAAGGACCGCGTACAAAACCCAGGAAGCCGATTCGAAGAGGAGAAGTTCTATTTGCTGGTATGAATCTGATTCTTGTATTCTAATTAACATCAGCGGAAATCTTTTTAAATGAATTAATTAATCTACGTATCGATTTAGTTGGTGGTTGGTGCAGTGGAGACGCCATTGCCTCTGTAGAGCGGTATGATCCTCAAACTGGGGAGTGGCGAATGGTTGCGTCTATGTCAAAGCGGTAAATTCACATTTAGATATTTATGGCTTTCAGAAATTTAGATCGAGAGTTAGAGTGTTTTATGTTGTGGTTTGTAATCGTTTTTGTGTAGGAGGTGCGGAGTTGGAGTGGCAGTGCTATCCGACTTATTGTATGCTGTTGGTGAGTTCAACTTTCAATTTTGTCTTTATTTTAAAGTGGGTAGATTAAAACTTAAAATTTGTTTTGTTTTAGGCGGTCATGATGGCCAAGCCTATCTGAACAGCATTGAACGGTACGATCCTCAAACAAATCAATGGTCATCTGATGTTGCTCCTACTTCAAGCTGCCGGACCAGCGTTGGTGTCGCATGTTTGGATGGGTAAGATAGATATTCCGATACGAACGTTATTACTAAAAGGCCCTCTGCCTAAATGGAGAAATCGGTTTTAAAAGGTATTTGTGGGCTGTTGGTGGTCAAGACGGAATCCAGTGTCTGAATCAAGTTGAGAGGTATGTCATTATTAATATGTCATGGTATTGTGGGATTCTGAGAGTGTATTAACGATCGATTACCTTAAACCCTTACATGTAATGACGTCTATTTAATTTTCATTATTTAGATATGATCCAAAGGAAAACAAGTGGAGCAAGGTTTGTCCGATGAACACCAGAAGGTTGGGTGTAGCGGTTGCAGTCTTAGGTAATTATACGGCCCACTAACGTATATAATAGCAAGGGTGCTAATAGATATAATTACACTAGTGACATTATTGGTTAACGAAAATACCTACTATTTTAGGAGGTTATCTGTACAGCATCGGAGGATCGGATGGCCAGAGCCCCTTAAATACTGGTAAGGAATTAAGCTATATTCACTTAATTATTCACTGTGCTGGATTAGCTTTATCTAGGTTGATTTACTTTTTTAGTCGAGCGGTATGACCCAAGGCAGAATAAATGGGTCAATGTATCTCAAATGGCAATTAAGCGGAAACATCTAGGTAAGGGCTTTTGTATTTAATAAATTGAAGTTTCAATCCCATCTGAAATATAGTTAAAATTGTTCCACTGCTTACTTACATCTTTCTCGTTTTAACAAAAGCGGTCATGATTCAATTGTATAATATGTATAATTGTGATATTAGGCTGTGCGGTGTACAACAACCTAATTTATGCTGTAAGTTTATTGGTATTTAGTTAAATTTTTAGTCGGTTCACAGTTAAAATTACATTTTTCAACGCCAGGTTGGTGGTCGGGATGACTGTATGGAATTGTCAAGTGCGGAGAGGTACAATCCATTAACGAACAGTTGGTCTCCAATTATTGCAATGAATAGTCGGCGCTCGGGGGTGAGCTATTCTTACTAAACATTTTCTGCGCTGGAACTAGATTGGAGTACAAAATTAAATATGTATTTGAGATAATTAACATGACTAAATTTACAAATTTAATTTTTGGAATTTACAGGTTGGACTAGCAATTGTGAACTGTCAAATTGTAGCTGTCGGAGGTGAAACTCATTTGTGATAGCTAACATGTTTGTAATTGGAAACAATATTAATAAAATCCGGTGTCTAGGCTTTGACGGGACAACATACTTAAAAACCATTGAAATCTACGACCCGGAAACAAATGTTTGGAAAAATTGTGGCTCAATGAATTACAGGTAGACTAATCTGATCAGTGGTGGTACTATTCTTCCCCGGGAGTGAATAGTTCTAATTTTACTTTTGATTTTAATAGGCGCTTGGGAGGGGGCGTTGGAGTGATGAAGATTCCGCCGGTTGAGTCATCATTTTGGTAAAAAAAAAGTTCTCCCTGAATTTAAATAGGAATCGCGCCTCATTAGTGGATTGACTGAGTTTTATTTATCTGGAGATGTCCACAGCCACGAGATGAGTTATTTACCACGACTGACTACAAAGTACTCTTTAGTTAACTGCCAAGGATAGCGTTGAAATTATTATTCTGTCAGCGGTGTTTTGTAGGTGTAAAACTGGGTTTTCTGGGATTAGCTAGGGAAGTAATAGTTCTGCTTCTGAGAATATCAATGTAAAAATGTAAATACAAGTGGAATCGTGAACCAGCAATACTTAGTTTGTTCAGCCGGTTGGGGGGCGTAAGTTTTAAATTTTCTTGAACTTCAGCGCTTCAGCTTTAGATTTATTTGAATGATTTTGTAATACGCGGTCAAATTGGTAGTTTGCTTGGTTGTAAAATGTGGAGTAATCAAATGAACAAATTGCGGATACATTTCGTCAATTTAACTTGTATTTGTTACTTTGTAAGCCTATGAGGAGTCAGAATAACGCAATGGCTTGAATGCCTGGTCCTGGCGGAATAAAGTTACCAAAGTATTGAATTTGGACATGCTACTTAATTAAATCACTAACGATCATCAAAACGTGTTATGCTTCTCTGCATCTGCCAACGTATTAGTAATCCACATTAAACTAGCTGGGCCAGAGTATGAAAAAGTCAATAATACTCAAAATACAAATCTAGGTAACAGAGTATTTTATTCTAATGCATTTAGCTGGAACTCGTGCGGAGGCACAACACAAAATCAATAATCTTAACTGAATATGTTCAGTTCAGGCAAACACTAGCCACAAGTTGAATAAGCTTTATAAATGTACTCTTGACTTGCATCAAATTGCCTAACATGTACGATTTCACAGTTCGCCTTATTACTCTGACTAGAAAATAATCAGGCGAGCACTTAACAATTAAATGAACACATGTGCAATGTATACTTTCGTGTGGAAGTTAATCAGTGCAAAGCGACACTTTAGCCTACTTTTGAATGCCAGGAAAGGAACGACATTCCTGAAGGAACACAGCCTTGTTAACCTACCAAAACCAACAACATGTGCGTAGATAGTAAATGGAAGATAGATAGATAGATAGATAAATTCTTTATTAGGTCAAATTCATCAGTTATACAACTGCTGTCAACGAACGGACCAATTTTTGAGTTACACTCAGAATGAAGAA
>JAAXYW010002041.1:0-15787 GCA_036851895.1 Orthonychiurus folsomi
GAAATTTGGACAATGGCTGTTCATGTTAATAATGCTTTGATGGATATTGCTGTATAAAGCAATCACCAAATACAAGTATTTACAAGTACTGCGTTTGTGGAATCTGCTACCCAACAAATCAAATCCAACGCCACATTGCTCCCTCAACTGCGCCACAGAATTAAAACCATATTAAAAAATCATGAGATTGCAAACAAAGTGATTAACAAAGTTCAAATTGTTTCCAGCCCCGCGAGTAGGATCCTCTCACATGAATAATTAATATTAAGTTGCCCAACTACAAGGAGCTTAAGTCTGGGTGGATTTTGGTTTGGTAAATATCCAGGTAGAGCATGTGCATGTTATTCTGCGAGGAGAAAGGTCCAAGTAAAATATGTGGATTGCAGCTTGGGTTTGGGGATGTATAAATTATTTTCAAAGTGTAACACTTAAAATTATGGTACTTAGTTGGTTCATTCATCAAAATATCATTAGATCCAGGGAACACTACTGTAGTTCGTGGATGCAATTAGCTCTCCCGGCTTGGTCCTTCCTTATTCACTTGGAATTGGACTCAAGGTGGATGAGTAAACCCACGGACATGGATGCAGATGGGAATGGATGGATGTTTGAAGTCATTTTGAATAAGCTGCGGAGCAAACATAAGAAAAATTTGGCTAAATTCGAAATTTGACTAGTGAGATCGGACACTTTGTGAAACATAGTTTCTACATAAGGGTAAGAAGTGGACAAAATTTCAGCCAAATCGGGAAGTTACAACCTGGGTACATCCCTCGCTAGTTGGTCCATTCATCAAAATATCATTAGATCCAGGGAACACAACTGTAGTTCGTGGATGCAATTAGCTCTCCCGGCTTGGTCCTTCCTTATTCACTTGGTATTGGACTCAAGGTGGATGAGTAAACCCACGGACATGGATGCAGATGGGAATGGATGGATGTTTGAAGTCATTTTGAATAAGCTGCGGAGCAAACATAAGGATTCCCTAGAGGAGAATCTGATGACTTTCCTCCAGCAATCACTGCACACTCAAGTCCCGTTGCCAAAAATTTTGGGTCTGATGTGCGGTGCTTGCCCGTGTTTGGCTTCCATGGGAATAAGGGAAGGAAAACAGGAGGATGGAAATACGTAAATATTCATTAACTCAACCTTATGGTCCAGAAGAAGGAGGTCGGAGCCAAAGGAAGGAAAGCAGAAATGAAGAGGAGAACCAACCGACCCAAGAATGACCGGGGAAGAAGACCTTCAATGAAAATTTATTCTCATTGATTCCAAAGCCCCTTCCCAACTCCTCGGCCCCTATTTTGATAAAACCCAAATGGAAAAAAAATCCATTAAAGGAGATTCCAAAATACGAGGTGTGTAGTTGGCTCTGACGTCCTAAGCACCCAACTCCCCCTATCCCAATGGCTCCGTCTACTTAATGTCCATAACCTATTGCCTAGAACCCTAGTTAATGAGGTACATCCAGAGAATTACAATCTTTCCTCTCCACTTTCTCCCCAGCTGGAGAAAGTTCCTTCGTTGGGGTCTTAAACAAATACGCCGCGGGTTTTACCATAGCCAGCCGCCTCCTACGAATCCAGCTTTCCATTCATTCACCCCTCGCCACCAAACCCCTCCACTTCCTTATTGCAAATAAATAAATGTTGGGTCAACCCAACATTTGATTAACATTAAATTGGCAAAAGTCTAAGTTGGAAAAAGAAAGGAAGGACTGCTCCGGAATACGGACTCACGGCGCGTATTGCGGTCAAACCACAATACATTCTCTTTCCCTGCCCCGAATCCCCAATCCGAACCCTCCTTTCAATGCAATAGATAATGAGTCACTTTCTCCGAAGCTTTCTCCGTACGTATATTTATTATTTCCGGCTGCCCACACGTTTGAGTTTCTCAACCACGTCCCATCCCCCGCCCACCCATGGGTTTTGAAGACAAGAGCAGATGCCTCCCTCCTTGACTGACCCGCCCTTTCCACCAGGACTGCCGAAACGGACGTGGGATGAGTGGAAATGGATAAGAAATCCAAATAAGAAAGAACAGTTGCTCCCGCACCGCACCGCACCGCACTGTTGGGGATGAACATGTGGCGCGGAAGCCGGGGCCCTTCCATTCATCTCGTCAGTGTGAAGATGAGGAAAACGGCCGCCGTGGAAGGTGCGATTAAATTGGAGAGATACCACAGGCGGGGAAAGGAAAGAAACACGCTCCCTCCTTGATTACTATGATTTGTTCTTTTCCAACCATGCATTCCTCTGATGGATTTTGAATTGGGGCGGTTGTTTCCTTTCCCTTTTCACCAGGGCGGGGCGGTGCGGTGGATCCAGTACCTATGTACCTATCGCCCTTTGCCCACTTTCTCTTGCTATCATCCATCCATCCGTACCCCCAACCAGTGAGTCCTCCGGAGACAATCTTGTGAATCCTTTGAAGTGAATGTTGATTGGTCTTCTTGGGGCATAGGATGAGAACAAAGGAGGACATGGGTTGCTTTCTTGTATGATTACATGATTGGTTGGATTCGAGCAGAGAGAAAAGATACTCCAATTTGAAGGGGAAATAAAAGGCGCGGAAATCCACTGCTCCCTTTCCTTCATTTAAGGCTTTGTACTTTTAATCCGTCGGCTCTTCTCTGTATAAATCAAATCGTTTCCCGCCACTAGATACATAAGGAGCTTCTGGTCCATGACCAACACCCACCTTCTTGTTCATTTTTGAAGATCTATGTAGGACCGTCCGCCTTCTTTTTATCAAAATTACTCCCACATGAAATGGAGAGACCGTAAATAGAAAATAATTCTGAGCTTAGTTTTTGGAAAAAGTAGTTAGAGGTACTCGAGAACATGTGGCAGTGCAGGGGCGGATGGGTAAACTTTTCACAGTCCTAACCAGCAGCACGGGGAAGTACAAGATCTGGGTAATATCCGATTTCATATTGCGAGATGGACTATTATTCTGCTCTTAGTGGATAATTGTTGTGTCTGGGAATCAGATACTTCGCAGAAAACAAAAATAAAAACAAAAATGTTACAGAGCAGTACGCGGGATTCCCGCCCCGTCGTTGGGTCATTCAAGTAGACGGGAGTGCCTTGGTTCATTGCTTCCTGCTCGCTGCTCCGCTTCGCTCATTTGGCACGACTATTTTTTCTTTTAGTACATGAGCAGATACACAATACAATTTTTGTTCTACAAGAGAAATCTGTAATTCTGTAAATAAAAACAGTCTGTTTTTTTGCACGTGAAGAAATTAAGCAACAAATTGTTATTTTTTAATACACATTTGGCTGCAAAACATTTGCAACTTAAAAATTCTGTTTTTCTGTCAAAGAATCTTCTTATTTTTGTCAAGGGGACAGTCCGCAAATCCTGCAACTACACTACTTACAGTCGTACGGATGGAAAACGGATCCTTGAGCAAAACAAAAAGGCTTAGCTTTTCCTTCGATTAAAGTGGAGAAAGGGAGCGGGAGTGAGGCATAGTTATGTTAGCACAAACTGGAATTGGGCCAAAGAACCGCCCTCACGATCCTCAAGCAGGTTCTTCGGCAGCCCGAAGAATTCCTTTGATAATACAGGGAGAATTGGGAATTGTGGGCTTTGGGAGTCTGGCAAAGATCATTACGGCCTTTCTCTGTGTGGTTGGGCGGTTTGGGCTGGTTGGTTGGCTATGGAATGGCGAAGGAAGCTGAAGGAAGGGAAGGAGAATAAACCATAAACATCCTCATAAAATCCCTGTCATTTTCCTTTAAATTGCCAAAATATTGTAATGTACTCCCTCGCCCTCCTATCTTTAGTGCCTCTCAAAACTCCCACGGCTTCACTTTTCATATTAACTAATAAAGAGCTAATCCCAGCCCAAGCGGGAGACCACGCCTCATAAATAATCTTCCAAAGAAGTGCCGTCCCATCAACCTTTTTTCAACTGTGTCCCAGCCCAGCAGAGGAACAACAACTTCCACGTACGTCTTTTGGTCGGATTTTGTGGGTTAGAAAAATCCGCTCGTGGCGAAGCGTCAGACTTCGGCGGAAGTGGGATTTTTTTATTTAACCACTGGCGGCAGTTTTACTACTTAATTCAAGAGCGCGACTCAGCATAGAAAAATCAGATCCTGGGTGGAACGGAGAAAGTACCTTTGGAGTACATTGGGGGAAGGAGATGTTAAAATCTTGAGAAAGGATTCGTGTCGAAGCTTAAATTTGTTTATTTTTTGGTGAGACACAACCATCCGTGAAATTGAATTCCTTGTTGGGATCCTATTCTGTACCTACGTACGCATGTGTGGATCGCTTAAAGAGGAGAATGGCCGATGACCCTTCAAGATTTTATTCGTCTTCGTCATCACCCTATTCTCACGCTAAACATCCAGAAACTAAATCCATCGTTAATTACATAATTAATTCATACTTATGTAATTCCAAAATCGTGGACATTCCATGAAGGAAGGAACCAATGTGAGAAGTTTGACGACGACATCAGAAAATCCTAACCTGAAGGAGAAATCAGGACTGCATCATGTGTCAGATTAGATTCCCGTGCCACACGTGGGATTGGCGTCAGTCCTCCCCCACCCTTTGCCTTACTCCCGGGTTTTTGCTCATGAATAACTGAAATTGAGTATGTTGCGGTGTGGATTCGGGAAGATGGTGGGGATGACGTCTGGCACTAATCGTAAGTAAGTACGAAGGAACCATGCATAAAACAACATTGTGAGAATCCACTGGCTGGGGTTGGATTGAAATGCTGAGTTTACAGTCTGTACGTTACGTACGTGGGATTGGCGTTAGATTAGGAAAATGTTGTATTCTCCTTTAACACGGAATCCTGCCCAGTGTCCCATCCCATGGCCCTAATGACTCGAATCCAGCAATGGTTTTCCTCGAAGAGAAAGCATGCAGTCATTCGTCCCTCAAGCAATTGGATTCCATATTACGTTTACGACGCCGGGAAAAGTTCTCTTTCTCCAGCTTTCCCCGCTCCCCCCCTCACTCAAAATTTTAAATTCAAACATATACAGCATTATTAATTGCATTAAGACTTCATTTAATTTCCTGGGATGAGACATGAGGGACTGTGTGCGCTCGCTCCATGCTCCCTTCCAATCCACTTCCCGTCTCTATTGTTGAGGCTTTTAAGGACGGAGGGAGCTTGGGATCTAAGCACAAACTTAATTATGAGCCTGGATATTTTAGCTCTGTCATCTTGTCATATGCCAAAATGCTCTATTAGCAGCTTCTGTCATGTAAAATCAGGCTATACGTTGCTACGTGCATGCAGCTGATTGTAGAAGCAATAAGAAAATGTTGTTTGATCATTTTATGAATATTTGTTGTATTTTGGACAATGTGTGTAAGTAAATAAGAACATGAATTACAAAAATCTGCATTTGGCAACTACAGCCACAAAACGACAAATTTCCCTGTGTTTAAAAATAATTTCAATCAAGATTTAACGACACGAGGACCGATCAGGGAGGAGAAAAGTCCCAAGGATTTAGTCGGATTGGAGGACAGTGTGTCAATAGAGACGAGAACATTATTTGAAACGTTGTTCAAATATGTAATGTGTGCAGACCCAAAGGAGTCGTAGGACCCGCTGCTGTTGGATGGAAGACTGAAAAGCATGCACGATCACATTCCCCAACTAAAAAGCCTCCAGCTCAAATCTGTATCAATAAAGAAACCTTTTATCCTAATGTCCTAAAACTCAATTCTAACACATCATCACATTTTTCGAGGTGCTCTCCCTCAAAATGCTTTACTCAAACATTCTACCTGGAGTCCAATATCCATCCATCCAAGGATTTGATCTCTTGTCCCCGTAAATGAATTTCTATTATTAGCCGCAAATGGACACTTAATGGAAATTGTAATTACGGTCCACTTTCAAGTGAACTGGAGGAGACACGCAAAAAGGGTTTAATTGAAAAATTATTCAAGCGTGTCATTTGCTTTCAGTTCACTTTTATTGACAATTTCCGTTTTAGCGAAATTTACAAAATATTTCAAGCAATGTAATTGTGAGGGTTCCACTTTTGAAATTTCCGCCTTACTGAATAAAACCACACTTTAATTTTCACTGTACCACGTCAAACCGCTGCAGACTTGAAGAGCAACTGTCACGGGTCGTAATGAGGTATTCCTACATGGAAAATGAATTGTAAATTCTAGTAGACAACTTGAACTCAATTACCGCGGAAGTGACTGGTTTTGCGTGGGTAGTTGGCGCACATGACAACGAGCCCTGCACTTCCCAGCTCTAATTCAAATGCTGGGCGCTACATTGTGGACAGGACTTTCTCCATGGAATTTTGGATGCCCTGTCTTTGCAAAATCCACAGCATACGGCAGGATGTGCAACTTATTGTTCGTCGTCACCCGCCACGCGTCCCCGACCCCTCAACACTTGAACTACTCACTGGGGACAAAATCAAGGGATGTGCTCGGAACTTGAGCGAATCGGATTAGACATTTTGTGTATGCAAAGTGTGTTGTAGGGAAAGTACCCTGAGAAAGGTAGGAACTTAAGGCGTAAAGTCAGGAGCAAAAGCGAAGTGCTCTGGTGGGACAGATGGACGGACGTGCGGATTCGGAGAAAGTTCACCGCCCTGTACAGCACAGGGTCATACGTCCCCTCTGTACTTCCAACCCATACAATCCGTTATTAAGTGAATCTCTGCCAAATGTGCAATTGAGAAAGGATCGAAGTCCAAAGGAAACACCTCCCACACTTTCTCTACTGCTACATTTTTAAACGGGAAAAAAAGAGAAAGCTAAAGAGAAAGTCAAACTTGTTTGGAAAGGAAAGAGGAGCAAGCAAGCAACTTACTTCCTTGCCGCTCCCACATTGTTAGGAACCGAACGACGAAGATTTTTAGTTTGGAAGTCAAGATATGAATTTTTCCTGAGCAAAAGAAAGAGAAAGTTTTTGCGAGGGATCCGCCGCTACTACTCCTGTTGGTGGAACAACAAGGGCGAGACGACGGAAGGTTCATCTGTGGAGGAAAAGGACTTGCCTGCCCTCCACGGTTTGGCACATATGAGGCAGACTTACGTCCACACCCCACGGAGGAGATAATAATAGGAGACGAGGAGAAAAGTTGGGAAAGACGCACGTCAGACATGAAGGAAGGAAAAGACGCGAAGCCGAACAAGGGAGCCGTAATGCACAAGTTAGTGGAACAAGCTGAGCGTGGCAATATTTGCCTTGATTCCTCCGATCGATCCCTGTCGACTAATAGGACCGAAATTAACTCAGGAAATCCTGTTATCCTCTCCATTAGTCTATCCTTCTTCCCTTCGTCTCCATCTCATCTTCCAAGGCGTCCGTCAACCGCGTCCGTCGGTCGAGCTTTCCCATGCATCTGGATGTCCAATGCGTCCTTGTGTCCCGCCCATTTTCCTCAAAAAACAAGGGTTGCATTTTGTGAGACTGAGTGGTGAGCGGTTGCTGGATTTAATTCACTTAATTTTTTTTGCACACCACTTCCTCCTTCGTCCTCGCTCGTATTTTACCTGGAGGATCCCAAACACCCCTCCGTTCCAATCCACCGAACCACACTGTTCCAAGGGCGGGAACGGCGGCTTAAAGTTTTGGCAAGGAAAGAATGGACTTCCCTACCACATTTGATCCCAGGCCCGACCCTTCCCTGTAAAGCCAAGTAAATTAAATTTGAGAGGACGCGGACGGCGGAGAGCCAACTTAATACACGGATCCATGTCCTCCTTTCCCCAAAAACTTTCTTTTTACATCTTTTTCACAAATTGCATTGTACGCATACGACGAATACGAAATACGGAAACGCATTGGGTACATCCGTGGCCAAGCCACTCGCGAAAGGATTCTTCCCTCTTCAATTTGTTTATGATTGAATTAATAAAAACAGTGGGGCGGGGAGGCCCGAGCATTTTACTTTTAGTGCGAGAGGAAAAGGGAGGAAAAATTTAAAAGTTCGGAGAAAGTACGCACGGAGAAAGGAAAGTTTTTGATCTTGATGAGAGACATGCACTTGAATTGAAGTTGTGGATTGGAATTGATTATCATTATCCACTCACTCATAAACCCGGTCTGGTGGTTGGTTGGGAATGCTGGGGCCCTTGTAGAAACTTGGGATAAGTACCACTTGGCCATGGCCATCCCAAGTCCCAAGGAGCTGCTACTTTCTTCCCCGCCTCTTCAACATTACACGGCGCATTTACACTAATTCCATGGGACTGGATTTGTTGTGAAGGGACTAATAATACCTCTTCAAAGTGGGGTGTAAAACCTCCGTTTAAATTCGTGTTGGAGGCTCATAAAACACGGGTGGGAATGGAGAAGGTTGTGAGATTCATTATTCATTTGGATTTCTGAAGTGTAGGGCCTTTGCCTTGTTACTGGATTATGGGAGTTGTGCCGTAGCCCTTGCCATGGCTCATTCCCAAGAAAGTGCTGATCTTGATTAGAAGGAGAAAGTCCAGGGATCCTAAATAACCACAAATCCATTGTTTGACATTTCCGTTCCTTATCTAAAGTTTTAAATTACACGCAAGGATACTTCCGGTCCACAAACACGATACGTTCTACAAATACGGTCATCAAATGGATGTCCACTCCCATGTCAAACACTAATAGAATTTTAAACACATGGAGCTAGAATTGAATTACGTTACGTACCACGTGACATGTAAAGCGACGCTAGCTCCATTCAAATACATACAACATGCATAAAATCAAAACATGTCTGCCGCCGCCACGCCACGCCGTCGTATCTGTAAATGACGTTCCGACCAGGGATTGGAAACGACGTAAAGAAACCCTCGTCTGTCTTTTGCTTGAATAAATTGAATGAAAAATAAATCCATGACATATGGTTCCTTGGTTGGCTGGAGTCTCAAGAAAAGATCTACGTCATAAACATGTATGAGTGTATGTTCCCCTCATTGGGTGCGGGTGAGGATCCGAGAATGCAAATCAATTGTGAGGGGCTGACAAGGATGTCAATCAAGATGCCAAACTTTCTTCAGCTCAAATAACACTGTACGTGTATGCACCAAGGCCAAGCCAACCACACAAAAACCTAACGTTAGGGCCAAGGATTTTTCCCTAGAAAATGAGAAAAGAATCCAACACAAACAAATAGACTGATGGAAATAGAGCTGAACTCAACTCCTCGTCCTAGCTCCATCCCTCGCCTCCATAATGTATTGTAGTCATTTTGTAGATGGGAATCCCTTTGTACTTACGAACCCTTCTTGTCCCCTCCTAATGCATCCAGCACTCCATTCCTTCCCATGGTTGACTGATTGGAAATAATACCCGAAAACAGATAGACGGACGACGGGAGGAGTCAGTTGATGTTGTGGATATCAGCATAGCATAGGAGTAGTAGAAAAATGAGTAAATCCTAGAACCAACACTACTGTACGTAACGTATGTAATATCCTAGAATTCTAGAAGCGTATGAGCGGAGAGTCGTGGCTAGCGGGATTGTTGGGATGGTAAAAGTCAATTTTGTGTCAACTTGGATGGAGGTCACTTTGGGATTTTCCTCTTTGTTGGAGACGAGGGCGGGAAGGGGAATAAAGTAAGTAAGTAGCAACTGGCGGGAAGGAGGTTGACGTTATTTGCTGTGCTGTGCTGTGCTGTGCTGTGTTCTACCATCGGAAAGAGTCTTGGAATTGAATTAAATCCTCACGATTATAGTTAGGAGAGGAAGTGAAGTGCTGGAGCAAATTGAGAGCAAATTGAACGTAATTGCAGTGTAATTGAATGCACACGCCAGAAATTGAGGACATACGCCACGCCACGGCCACGACACGCGACGAACGGACCTAATAATGTAGTAAATGTTGGAGTCGTCTGGATTCCCCCTGGACGGGGAGGGGCGGCGGGAACTGCGCATCATTTCATGTCAAATTTGATACAAAATCCATCCATTTTAAATGTAAACATGTTTACACTTATGGAGACCAAATTGGATTAGAAAATTGGAAGCAGAACATGAGTGGATTGTAAAGTGCAACTAAATTGAACTATAGAGTAGTATAGGATATTCAATTAAAAATAAAGAAAATGATCATCCCACAGCAGGAGGAGCGATATCGAGTGTATTTTCATTCGGGTGAGTTAAATTTTATGTGTATTGTACTTTGGGTTAGGAGAGGCTGTGATGGTGTTAACCCTTGGTTCGTCTTAGTAAATGGAGTAACATTCCATGAATAAAATCCAAGGATTCCCATTCCCAATCCCTGGAAGCCTTTGAGTATTAAACCGAGGAAGTGAAATAAAATACTGGAAGGATTTGGCTCAGAGATTAGCGTGCCAAAGTCAAAGTCCAATTTATTTGCGTGTGAGAGGGGATTCAAAGCCAAAAGGGATGGATTGCTGTGGGCTATCCACTACAAGGGTGGGAAATCCTTAACATTACATTACATAGGATATTCCCTGACCCGCTCAGCCCAAGCCAGGACATGTCATTTTCATGCAAATTTGCAACTAAAACAATTAAACCAGCATTCCGATTTGTCACTATGTAAATTTTTTGGAAAGAAGTAAGCGACTCAAAACACGTTGTACGTAGTGAGTTCGCCCAAATCCATAAATCCGATTCAAAGGATAAAGGACTGGACTGTAGTCCTCCAAATCAAGTAGTTCCTTTACCTTAAAGATGTACGTTCGTATTTTGTCTACGACAGCATTAAATTTTTAAGGGTCCATTCCACAAATCTAATCAGCAATAAAATGCAGTTTAACGGGGGAAGGTTTTGTTTGACCAGCTCCAAAGTTGAGGGACTGGACTTCCCCATGCCTTGGCTATGCTGTTTTATTTTATGATCCCCGAGACAGATGGACGGACACGAGTCCGTCCGTCCGTCCTCCAAAGATCTTCATCTTATTTCTTTCCCTTGTATCTCCGTCAGTTACTAACAGCCCTCATAATTCTTTTATGGCCCAACCAGATACACTCCACTCCATTTTCCTACTTAATCCCGCCTGCATTCCATTCCATTCCATTCGAATTTGGCGGCTCAATTTTGTACTCAGAGCTCGTCGTCCGGTCCTCGTCATCATCATTCTCATTCTTGTAGTGATAATTTTGTGGGGAGTCGGAAATTGGATGTGCTGTGCTGTCCGTCGCCATCCGTTTTTCTTATTTCCCGCCATCCCCATCCCTATTAAATCCTTCTTTTGGTTGAGGACTGGAAAGGATCATATTTGTTGACCTGGGGAGGGCGCGGCCGCGGCGGGAAAGATGCTGCTGGAAAAGGCGGGAGGCGGGAAAGGATGTGTGATGAGAAATTGCGGGAAGCTGAGTAATTTCAAGTTAATGAGTTGGAGGTGGGGAGGGGGGTATAGAGTGGAGCGGAAATTGAAGTGAAGGAATTCCGAATCCCTCCATCACCGTAAACTGGGATGACACTTGCAGTAGATTAGGAGACAGTCATTCAAGTAGAAAGTGTTTCCAGGGAATCAGGAGTCCCTAATTCGGCTACATCATCCGATTATAATCAACTTTTGAGTTAATTACGGTGGCAAGAGGAGATACGGTTCCTACGCATGTAACTTACGTATGTACCTGCATGTATCCTACGAGTGAGGAACTTGGACGGACAGAGAATCTCTTCGAGTTTTATGGGTGAAAGGATGTTTTCCTTGTTCCTTCTTCCCGTGTCCTTGTAATTACGAGATAAAACAAAGTCCGGAAAACCCGGAGCTGTGATTAGAAATGTTTTCCTACCCTTCCGTAAGATACTTTGTATTTTCCTGGGGAAGAATGTGAAATCCCGGATTTATGGCCCCTGGGTCCTTGGAATTTATTTCTCTTACGGATACAGGCGAATCCCCACGCGCACCTTACAATATAATGAGACCTACCGTATTATTTTTAATTAAATTAAAATAATTAAATTAAACACACATATTTAAAATTCCTTCCACAGAACCGAAGCGTGGAGTCTCGTATTGGTTTCGGAAATGTGTGACGTTCCTCTTCAGTCAAGTCGGTGTCGGGGGAATCCTTTTGGGCTACACGATCCTGGGTGCAATGCTTTTCATCGGTTTGGAGGCGGCGACGGAGAGTCGGAGAGTCCTTCAAGTCTCCACTTTACGAATGGACACTGTGACGCGGCTTTGGAACGTCACCCAAGCCCACAACCTGATTCAAATGGAGGAATGGAAGGCGGACGTGCGGGAGCTCCTTCAAACTTTCCAGCTTCATTTGGTCCAAGAGATCCGCCTCGGCTTTGACGGATCCAATGATCCAATCTGGACATTCCCTGCGGCCCTCATGTACTCCTTAAGTGTGTACACGACGATCGGTAAGGCAAAAAACACCCAATGAATTATTCCAGTCCATCTGCTGGGAATTTCGACTTTCGCCTTCCGTGAATGCGGGAGGACATGACATGGCGGGGTTAAGCCTTAGCCTCACCTTACCACCGGCCCACCCTCATCCACTTTGTTGTCCCAATGGTCAAAAACGGAGCGGACCGATTTTTCCGACTTCCCTCTGATCCCCACACTCATTTTCTTGTTTGCTTTCACCATGGTGAAAGTGGTGAAAGCACTGCGTTGCGTAGCCCCGCGATGAATTTCCCTTTGGTGGATGGGTACGTGCGTGCGTGGCTAAGGTATTTGGTATTTCCCGCCACACGCTTGACTCAACCCCGCCATGCATACGGCGGGAAAGTGGAAATGAAGTCGAGGACATGATGTGATTTGTGGTGACCAGGATACGGGAGCCCACTCACACCCAAGACAAAATGGGGGAAAGCGATGACGATATTTTACGCCTTGTTTGGCATCCCCCTTCTCCTCCTCTACATGGCCAATGTGGGCAACTTGTTGGCAAATCTCTTCCGCCAGTTCTACACCTCAGTCGAGCGGTGAGTATTTTTTTGAGGGGTCTATCCTAGTAACATAGCCAGGCCGGGCTCCCTCCATCAGCATTAAAGTATATTTGAAGTTGGCGGGTCGGCTTGGCTGGGTTTGGGATGAGGATGGGCCGTTTACTCCAGTTATTTTGGAGGGAAAGGTGGGTCGGGGACGATGGGAAAATCGCGGATCTTCACGCATAGATCATGAGCGGAGATGATGATGAGTTGGGATGCCGTTAAGTTTTATGGCTGAATCTGAAGGGGATTTTGGAGGTTTGGGGAAAGGATGGAGGCCGCTTTCTCTGGTGATCGGATGGATGGGAAAGTTGTTTCAAAAGGAGTAGGACTCACAGAAATCTGACATTCAAACTCCATGGCCACAAATTCTGATATATTGGAAAGCTTCCAATTCCTCCGATCCTGGGCTCCATTCACCGGGAAAACGGAATAGACCATTTTTCACCCAGTCCCCGGCCCTCTTCCTCCCCACCCCTGTCAGCAGAGGGGGACTTAGCCAAATCATCTTGTTCTAGGAATATGTTTTTTAGATTCAAAAACATCCATTCATTTAGCACTCAATCCTCACTTTCTCCGCGTATGACATGAGAGTCTGATTTGTTCAGGGGAAAATTTCCTCTACGACCACCTCCACAATCCTCACGCCCTTCAATTTCATTTCATGTGAATAATGGAATTTTTGCCAATTATGGCGGAAAACTCCAGTCAAGGACCTGGATTTTATGGGATAAAATTGGACGGGACTCAGGTGTCACATTCTGCGCGTTTTGTGCCCCATTAAATTCTTTCCTAATTTGAGTACAGACAGGGAGGCGTGGGCATGTAGGGATACAAGTGTCGTATGTATTTACGAAGAAAGCAGGCAGACTTTCCCTTGTTAAAATCTGTCACCCTCACGGGACAATGGCACTTGGAGTCTCTGCAACCCATTAGAAAGCACGTACGTCTACGTACATATAACTGAGCTCTATCCGTGCGTGCCAGTAGAGTACTTTGCCAAAATACGGCGTCGAGGTCTCAAGTTCTTTTTGATCCCTGATTTGCAGTTGTCGTCAAAAGCTGGAGCGAGGGCGAGAGATTCGACTTGGACTTCGGCGGGAAGATGAGATGGGGGATGGAGAGCTCCGTGTAATTATGGAAGATGAGGATAATAATCAAAACAACAGAAATGAGGGCAACGAGCTGCCCATTCCGATTTCCACCTGTTTGGGAGTCTTCGTCGTGTACGTGTCATTGGGTTCCATCCTCTTCTCCTGGTGGGAGGGATGGGGTTATTTGGATGGCTCCTACTTCTGCTTCGTCAGTCTCGTCACCATTGGTTTTGGGGATTTGGTGCCAGGGGATTCTCCGGAGGATCGGAAGCGGAGTCATGTGGGATCGGAACTGGTCTTTTGCTCTATTTACCTGCTCCTGGGCATGGCCCTTATGGCCATGTGCTTTCAACTGACTCAAGAACGATTCTTTGAGAAAGCTAGGACTCTAGGCAAATTTTTAAGACTTATTTAAACCTTATTTGTTAAAGGGACACCCTAATAAATGCAGAAACAGAAAATGTGTTTTTTCTCCGTGAAGAAAGTATCTAAGGGGTGATGTGATATCCGCAATTGGTGAGTGTAATAAAAGTGCGGATGAGATCTGTCATAAGGAAGGAAACAAAACGGACAGTGAGAAAAATCAGGAGAAAGTGTCTCGGAAGAAAGCATTCAAGTCCCTGGCCCCAAACCCCGTTTCCAGCAAATAGGAAAAGGGTAGAAATGCTGGCTGCCACGTGGAGTGCAACGTACGTGTACGTGGGGATCCGAGGATCCAAGGTGGTCCCAGGAATCCTTACTTTGGATCAGAGGGGAAAGTGAAATCACTCGGCGGTCCACCATTGGGTTTCCTCCCTCGCACCCTTCCCCACGGGAGCGGCGTACATCCCACTAACCGTCAGCCACAGTTGGAAGGAAGTAAATTATGTGGAAGGAAACTTTGGAGAATCCGAGGACTCTCCGCTCCGCTTTCTCCTGATGAGTCCCAAAGTCTTCGAGTTTAAATGTCGCCGCACTAAGGGTGGGTGGGGTGCTGCGGGTAAGAGGAGCAATTTGAGGGATCCTCATAAGTCTTTTCTTTCATTAAACGTTTTGGAGTTGGGGAGAGGATTCATTTGTGTTGATGGTGTTTGTTTAAAATGCCCCAGCTCAGCTCCCCACGATGAATGACTCCCGACGCTCCTTCAACTCCTTAAAAACTCTCACGGCTCAAGTTCCTCCTCGGAATCAGCCCCTTCATTTATTTCCGGCTTCCATCCACTCCCAAGGGCCTTTAATTCCGTTCCCCCATTCTTTTGCAGAT
This sequence comes from Orthonychiurus folsomi, assembly GCA_036851895.1. Classification (NCBI taxonomy): domain Eukaryota; kingdom Metazoa; phylum Arthropoda; class Collembola; order Poduromorpha; family Onychiuridae; genus Orthonychiurus; species Orthonychiurus folsomi. The sequence continues at coordinate 15,211 of JAAXYW010002041.1, forward strand.
AATATAATGGCGTGCAATAATCCACCTCTTTTCCTTTGTGGTGGAGAACGGGGTTTTCAAGATTGTGGAAAGTTTGTAGTGGGTTCTAGTGTGCGCCATTTCTGAGCACAACAACTAGAGCTAAAATAGGATATAAATATATATATTAATTTATGTGATAAATTGTGCATTTATTTTAGTTAACATCCCCATGAATTGATGTCTGACTTAAACACAGTCGTGGATCACAATTTGACTTCCCAGTAGTGCGCCAATTACATCATCTACACGAGTCAACAAGGAGGTTTGATTAATTTTCTTTCAAATCCCGTGAATTGGATGTTCCCAGGCCCCCTGAATCAATTTGCATATTTTTGCATGTATTCACATCCGGCCGTGCGGGAGAGGAAGGAAGGTGTTCAGCTGTGTTGTCGGCGTGGAACTGAAAGACGTCAATTGGGATTAATGAAAGGAATGGGATTCGACACTTGGAAGCAAGTTCCTTCATCCCACGGCGTGCCGCACTGTACAGCGACCACACCAGAAAGTCTTTTCAGATTGGATTGAAATTCCCCTCCTTCCCCCCCCCCACCCCTCA
>JAAXYW010002042.1:0-17361 GCA_036851895.1 Orthonychiurus folsomi
GCTCCTCTCCTCCAACTTGTTAGGCATGAGGCTTGGGATAATAATTTAATATTAATAAACATGCGGACTTTGCGGTTCGGTGGTTGTAGCCGTACGTACGTACGTACGTACGTATAACCATATTGCTGCTAGTCTTTGCCAAGTCATTTAAACTTTTACATGGATCCTCTCCACAAATTTTGTAGAGGCCTTCGGATTTTATGGCTTCTGCCTTGAAACAAACAGGGGAATAAATTTTAAAAGCGAAATGAAAGGGAAGGGCGTCGGCTGGACTTGAGTGTTTCGGCATGTAGAAGCCAGAGCCCCCAAACCATGTTAGACCAAAAGGATGGGATCATATCTGTACATTTCAGTGACTCGGATTGGAATGGGATAAAATGAAGTCATAAATCAAGTCGTTCGTGTCGACATGAATATTAACCCCATGTTAAAGCCCGGGGAAGGAACTAGGGTGAGGATAACATGGCCTTGTTTGCGAGGGGAGTGTGTTAAGTTTACACAGAAGCCCTTTTCTCCATGAGAGAAAGAAAGTGACGGGTTGGAAATCTGTGGTCGCCCAGTCGTGGAAAAGAGGAAACATAAATTCCGACTTCCTTGTATCATTCCCTCTGCTTCGGAGCCTAGAGATTCTTATTAAATAGCCACAGATGACTGTTTATGTGTATTTGGCGGAGGTTTGGGCCCGCCCTTCCAGCAAAACGGGCGGGAAGACATCCATACGGACGGGGGATCCCTTGTTTTTTGCTCCCAGATTTTAATAAGCGGGTTTTCTAATTAATATACATTGCCTTCCTCCGGCCCCCAAAGCACATCCTCCCCTGATTCCCAGCCTTTCCCTTTCCTTTCTCCTCGGGTTAATGTGTTTGTTATTAAATAAAAGCCTCGCCAAATGACTTCACACACATTCACATTTCTGGGCGAGGAGTAACTGGTCTGAGCTTCGCCGAAGGGAAAGCAAATACTTTCGACTCTTGTTCATTTATTTTACGTACTGTACATAAAGCTGGGTGGTTGCCTAAATCTGGTACTGCTTTGATTNTAGCATGGCGTGTTCCTTGCAAACGGAAGTTTGTCAAAATTACAAGTTCGGTTGGACTAAGGGAATGGATTTGATCATCTGCTTAAGTTAATTTACATATGAGAGGAGAGCCTCTCGCCAGGACTCCATTGGGTTATGTAAATATGGGCTTAGGAGGAAATAAAGTATTAGTTATTGGACATACGGACACGGAAGTTTGCCCTTCCGTGCTGAACAATCATCAAACTTGGCACATCGTTTATCTTGCTGACCAATGAACCCGGTCAGGCCAGACCAAGTAAATGGCAAAGATACACACAACACTTTCAGAGAGAAAGGAAACCCTGAGTTTTGGCCGCGTCGTCGTCGGAGCTGGATTTGTTCGTGAGATGATTACACGGCACAACAGCCCAAAGAACACACACTTTCTGATGAGAGATGATTTGATTTATGGGGCTACTGTGTTCTCCCAAGTTGAACACTACTATACGAGTAAGAGGGACTAATAATAAAACAAACGAAGCGTAATTATTGAGCAAACGGTTCCACTGACGGCCACAAGTTGCGACCGGGGATTTGTAATTTTGTATTTATCCCGCCGCGCCGTGTGCTCGTGCTCGGGCCATGCTTATTTCCGCTCCGCTCAGTAAATAATTATTACAATTAATTTTTTATGACTACAAAATTGTAATGTGTGGTTTTCCTGAAAGCAATTTAAATTGTGTTGGATTACTTAATGCAGTCATTTGGACATTTGGTTCGTCTTCGTCTTATGGTGGTGAGAAATGGGAACTGGGATGAGGGAGCAATTCCAGGCTTAAGTGAAAGCGGGTTTGGAAAGACCACCCTCGGTTTGAGTACTAATGAGAAAGGGGCTGTCCTTCCCCTAAATTATCTGGTCGAAATGAATTATTCATTCAAAGAATGGTATTTCGATTGTCGGCAAGGCGGTTGGTTGGACTGGATCTGCCGGGCGGAATAGGTTCCGTTGGTTTGGCAGGTCTTTAATGTGATGCAAACGATGTGCTCTTGATGTTCCACAGTCCATCTTCAACTTCCATCGTCCACTATTAACGTCGACTTCCTTTCTCATTACTTCCTCTTCCACCAAATACCCAAAAGGATGGACGCACCCACCCATTCATTTCCAATCCCTTTTCCAGGGCCGACCGGACAACTGAAAACTCCTTTTGTAAATCCTTGTTGCTCGCAATTAATGGATTCGACTGCTGCCGCGGATGGATTGTACTTTCCTTTGCCCCGTCAGCCCATTTGTATACGTTGACCTCAATTTGGAGAACATAAATAAAAATTCTACGTACAAACATACGTTTTGAATAACAGGCTGGAAGACTGTTGAGTTTGTCTGTTGAGCAGATCATTATGTAACCGCAAATGGCCATTCAATTCAAGCGACTATGTACATTTGAAGACGAAATTAACTAGGTTTCCTTGTACCGACTATATTAGTGGCCGTGGTAAATCCATGTCACATTTATTATTTAACATAAAGGTATATACTAACTCACAAATATGATTGGCTTAATTGTATAATGTATTTTATCTATGAACGGCGTCTATTAAATGTATTGGTAATTTTGCAAGTTTTATTTTCGCATTCATGGTTTACACAAATTCCATGCCCCTGACAATGACAATCTCCTATGTCATTTAAGGTGGGTAGAAACACAATCTCCTCCCTCTCCATCCAAAACCGTATTCCCATTGGAACCTTATGATGGAATGCCGATTTAACCTTAAGTTTGAAAACTTCCTCTGAATGTAACCCAAAGGAAAGGCCGCACTTAGCCCGAGTCCCGCCCGTGTTTAAGTTTTTATGAAGAAATGAAGAAGTAAGTGGTGGAGTCGGACGCGGACACGGGAAGAAAGAAATGGATCTGAAGGATAACCTTTCTCCAGGGAGACAGATGGGGAAAATCGGTGAAGTGGATGATGACGGTAAGGAGAAGAGGTGTGAAGTGCTCAAGGGACCACCTTTCATTTCATTGCCATCACGTAGTTCCGTTTATGTCAAAGATATACGTACGTACCGCAGAGCCCCAACCACACCGACATCATTTCTCAAACGTGTAATGGCTTCTTCTTCTTCCCTCCCGTCTTCAAAAAAACCCACGACTCGGCCAGGCTACTTATCCGGATCCCCACGTCCGTTCCACCAATTGTTGTTCCACACTTCAATTGCCTCAAATTTGTTAGGGCCACCTTCCCAAGTGAGTGGAATCATCAAAAATGGGGAGAAAGTCATTCCGATTGAAATTGGACGTCTGAAATTGGTATTCAAATTTTTTTAGTGTAGAAGGGGTCGAACTTACACTTGTTTATGTGTTGACTTTTGTGGTTCTCTCTGCAGCCGAAGGACCCACCATTCCACCATTCTTGAATACCCTGTCCGTCCATCTTCTTATGTACGTATAAAAATAAAATAAGGTCATCCTTTCCCACAAAAGAAGTAACAAACAATATCCTTGGCTTGACTGGTGTGGCGGTTTTTTCTCCCAATGCGAAACGTGACGGGGGAAATCCCGTTTTTCTCAAGTATGCATTATTCAGGACTGCATATGCAATTTCTTCTGAAAAATGACGAAGGCTTCACCGAAACCAAGTCAGGGCGTGGGTTTTTGTTACAACAATGTTTTCTTTTCCACAGAAGCTTTTCCCCTGTGCATCATATACTTTGGGCGGGTGGAGAACATTGTCATTCTGGAGCAGCAATCTTTTGGGGGCTACGGACCCACGAGTCGCTGAAGGAAAAACTGGAGCCTTTTTTGTATACAAATAATAGTGTATAATTTGGGAATGACAAGGGAAATGGGCGTGGCTCGACGGGGCGAGGCGTTGAGGCGTTAACGAGAAATGAAATTATGTTCAAATCATGTAAGCAGGGGATTTCTTACGGTTAGGCGGCAGGATGAACTGATACAAATCAAAGGAGAGCAGGAGCTTAAGACGTTCAGATCTAATTCTATTATTTCCCTTATTTGAAGAAAGCGAGAGAAAAGGGAATCAATAAGGCTGTAGGCTGACAGAGGAAATATTTACCCGCTAACGGGATACCTCGCGTCATTAATCATCGCTCCTTCATCCCGAAAGGGTGGCGGAGCATCACAATCCTCCCCCCGTCAATACAAATCCCAAACTCCACTGCCACTGATCCACGGAGTCAAATGTCAAATGATAAGGGAGGAGCAAGTGGGGACGGGGAAGTAAGGATGTACGGAGTGACTTACAAAAAATGACAAGTTGAAGTGGGTTTTGGATAAGATGACTTCTTTTGGGCTTGGATTCCTTTTCCCCCTCCTATTCCCCCCTCCGTTGTTGTTACCTATGTAATTGAGTGCACGGAGAACTGGTTCAAATCCAACGGATCCTTACCTGAAACTGACAGCAATTTCTAACTTGCGTGGCATGTTAAAATCCATTGAACTTTTTTATTTTTTGTTTCGCGGATTGAACACGGGTTTGAACTTCAGTGTAATAAGTATATCATAAAATTTGATTATTTTAATTTTTGTCGTTGAAATTATGATCTAAAAACACTTTTCTTGTGTTGTGCTTGGCAAGCACAAGGGAGTGGTGGGTGGAACATTATGTATTTATTTGATTTTCCGTGAAATTTTCCACTCAATCTGATTAAAGTTCAAGCCCTGTTAGCCCTAATGGGGCTAGCCATTCTCCACAACATCACCGCATTATCTCTTCACAATAGAACAGTGGATATTACTATTTAATGTGGTGGCACATGGAAGAGTGTGGAATCCAACTAAAACCCTTCCTTCCACAGAAGTCAAAGCAGGCCGGAATCCAACTCGAATCCCACCCACATCCACGGACGACTCCGACGACGGACGGACTTTGTTATTTTTCAAAGGGAAAAGGAAGGGATTCCATAGGATGAACGTGTTCAACGACATTGGACACCATTACGTAAAGAGAAGTTTCATGTTTCAAAGAACTATTGAACGTTAATAAGAAAAAGTTTTGAAGGTAATCCTTCATTCCCGCCCGCGCCCGCGTCACCACCCAGCTGTTTATGTTGTGAATAAAACATTCAGAAACCAATTTTTCATTGCTATTTAGTTTAGGGTCGTGCTCGACAGGGGGAAACTCAATTTGAAATGCAGAATAGGTGTGGAATTGTATGTGGGTTGGTTCGGAGCGGCGTCGTGCCTGCCTGTCGAAATTTGGGGTTAAGGAGAAGGGCGAGGAAGCCGAGGCGGGAAAAGCGTATGTCATAGAATAAAAGAGTCGTGGAAAGTGCTCTGGCAGGAAAGAAGAATGAGATTGAGTCAAGATAGTGAATCCTTGGAGAGGATTTACCCTTTTCTTGGTTGGAATTTGAGTTGAAATAGAAATCTATATCAGCCAATATCCTTATCCCCTCCTCCGCCTTTTTTTTTATAAATAAGAATAAGAAAGTGAGCCTGGGATACTTTTCTTGTCTTTTCTCCAACCCCTTTTCATTTCCTCTTACAACTTACATCTCTTTGCCCGATGTCACGAACCCCTTCTCTTGTCCGCCGATACGTTTGAAAAAAGGAAGAATAAATCAATCAGACGCCACTTGATCCAACCAAAGAATTGCCTGTTTCATGCGAAGGAGTCGTCGAACCCCGCCGCGCCGTTTGCGTTCGACGTTCTGAAAATGCTGGGAAAGTCCGCAAATCCTGTTTCATTTCTAATTGTCAGCATTTGGCCAGCAGTGACTGCTGGGTGGGTGAGGTCCATATTGCTTAATTTTGTCAAAGATGCAGAATAAGCATTTTTGGATGGAACAGGGGGCCAATTTTTGTATGCAACCATATTTTTCGGGAGGTGAACCATATTGGAGGGAATACACGAACTCAAGGTTGGCAGTGCATCAATTCTCAAGCTTGCTCGAGTATTGAACTAGTTTTTCTTGCCAAATTCTCTTTGAGTAGCAAGACTCGAGTATTTCATTTGAATTTAAAACTGGTGATATTTTATAAATTTGCATAGTGAGATATCCATAATGGATTCACATTTGTTTATCATATTAATATTAATCTCTTCCGATTTGAAGAGTGAAATCACAAATCCGTATTCTCGTTAAGCTGTCATCCAATCCAGACGGTGTTCCAAAGGAGACGGGAGATCGGGAGCTTAAAAGTATTATTGTGACAGATGGGGAGAAAGGGGATTTCCCTTCGTTGAGAAGTCAGTCTGATGAGAACAAGGATGAAGTGGGTTGAGTTGGAGATAAGGCTGAGTAATGAAACTCTTGATTCTTCGTTTGATTGCTTTAAGAAAGGACCAAATGCAATCCTCACAGGGAGTAATTTAAGAAACGGCTTTCAAGATAATTTGGGTTATATTGCGGCGAATGTGGTAATGGTTTTCCAGGAAAATGTATGTGTCTCGAGGGGTGACTCCAGTCATGAACTGATCTTGGGAAACTACCCCAGTTTTCTTTTACCCGCAAAGGACGTGCCTAAGATACTCCGTACCTGCCTTGTACTCGGAATGCATACAAATCCACTCCCAACTCGCCTTTGTTGGAATTTATAACGTTGTACGAATTGTATCGTTCAGCGACGTATTTGCAATTTAATATTTTGCTTGTTAAGTAACACTATCTTGCAGATTCCTTGGTATTCGTATATCGCAAAAGTATGGTATATAGAAGAACTTTCCTTTGCCCATCAATCCCTCCCCTGTGATTCCTCTGCAGACTAATAACAAATCTGACATTTTAAGCTGACGGAGTTCAAGAATTGTTGCCATTAGTCAGCATTAATGGCCGCGACTTTTCGTCGTGATGTTTACAATGCTAGTCTTCGACACGAAAATTTAATGTTCGCCAATTTAATTTTTTTTATTTTAACCGTTGGGAATATCTGCCACACTTACGCACTTCCACATCGTACTACCAAAAAATAGTCACCTGCGATCAACAATGCTAATGTGTCAGAAAATACCAAAGGAATTAAAAAGTTTGATGGAAATTGACAGGAAAAATTAAATCTTAGCTCAAGAAAAAAACATCTGTTCAAACAACAGAATATCCTAATTAGGAAAAGTGGTGAAGCAAGACTTACTCCCTTCCACACAATTAATTACAACAATATGTCAAAAGCAGTTTAAACTTTTTGAATGTGTCAGTCAGTGAGTTGGGTCTTAAGCTCGGACGAGATGCTGAAGCCTACCAAAAGAAGAAATAAAGTTCCGTATTGGAATTCACTTACTTGCTCCTCGCCACCACGTAGTTAGTAGTTGGGAATGGTGAGTTTCACTTTTCAGCAAGTTTCTTATCTCGTGTTTACCCTCCAGCTAATATAATATACTCTCCTCAGTTAACTCCTGGCTCCGCCGCTGAAGACAATGATAAGGTGGCTTTTGTTGGGCTAACTTTTCTTTCCTCTCTCATTAGTCTCCTTCCAGGGGCGGGCGCCTCTCCTTCAACTTTCCTTTTCGGTTTCCCTCAGCTCGTAATTTTGACTCTGACAGGAAGTGATTGAAACTTTGTTGCGTTTGTACACACTCTCGTGCATCCCCATCCCCGTCACGAAAGCCCCAGTGTTCATTAAACATTCAACCCGTTAATTAATTATAAAGCAACTGCGGAGAATGAAGCCAATTGTTAAGTTTAAATTATATAGATGGCAAATTGAAAATCTAGCTTTCGGCGGTGGTGGATTGTTAACAACAGATCGACGGTACACTTCGTCTAATGATCGCTAGAAGTAACTTGTTAATTTTATGTTTTATAAATATTTTCAAAATTTTGAATGTAAGTCAAACTCAGAAAACTTACGTAGACACTGGAAGACTCACAAAGAGAAATATTCTTTGAAAAATTTGTTCGCCGAACGGAATGAGGTGGGGAGGAAAGCTATTGACTCTGAAAACAATGTGTGGAGGCGATCCATCACAATAAATAAGGGAAAGTTGTTTGCGGAAGTTTACTCTCAGGAAATGGCAAGAAAGAAAGTTCAAACGTGGAAAAGCGAGGAAATTTGGGATTATAAATGAGTCCCATCGGTCTGGTTTAGGAGGAGACATTCCGTGGTAAAAACATGGCGACCTTTTCAACGGAGACATTATGAAGAGGCATGGTTCCTTCAGACACAAATTTCTGGAATTCTTTTTTCAAGACAAGTTTACAATTTAAGGCAACATGTATTTCAGAATTGGACCTGGTCGACAGCATATGGCTTTCCAGAATAATAATGAATGATTTCTTACAAATTTAAGCTCCGATTAGCAATTTTAATATTAGATATTTTATTGAAATGCGTTCGCGCAGTTTGGAAATACGATTCAATCCAGTAATGAATCACCTTTTTTTGTTTAAAGAATGGAAACCAATGTAACAATATCTCCAATATCTCGGATATATAAGATCTGCTTGAAAGTGTTTATTTCCTACGATTTTCATGAAATGAATCCAGAATGGTTAAAGCTGGTGCAACACAGTAATACAAAAACTGCACTGAAAAGCGAAGCCGGAAAACTGTACATCAGGCGCTTTTGCTTCTTCTTCCTCAACTTAGGTTTGTGTGTTCACAAATGGCATGGGTTTGCAAAGTGCAACTTACATTTAATTGCACGACGATCTGCTTGTGTCACTAGACTTGCCGTGCATTATAAATTATATTTATATTCATGGCAGTTTTAGTTTACGGAATGCGCTGACTTGACCTCTAACCCTATTGTCGATTACTCAAACTTTTATACAATTAGTATATCTTAGATTTTAAATTTTATTTCGACTGATGTTGAATTAGTGTTCGTAGGTTGATCTGTTGCATGGCTTATTGTTGAATATGAGGATTCCGTCACTCATATTAGTCAGCCACCTATCACAGTTGCGCTTAAACGTGATCTGTGTTCCAATGAGTTTCCAGATTAGTTAACCTTGACGAAGTAAAGTCTTAAGTATGAGATATGGTGAGATAAACATTACGTGTGAACGTGTGATGAAAATTTTTTATTAAACGTACACTCTGACTCACAACATTTACGTGGAATGACAGTGTTTATATGAAGTTGTGTACTTTGAGCGGGTGCTAATTTTTATAATGATTTTAAAGATAACAACCCGCATGTTTGCAAATGTCTTATTCGCAGAAAAACCTTGTAGTTTTCAACGGGACAATTGGGATATAAACCCTCGCATCTCCACCTGTAGCTGCATAAGTCATTTTCTAACTGTGCAGGTAACAAAAGTAAAAGTGTCATCGTAAATCTACAACAATTTCTCAAAATGAGAAACGCTTTTGCAGTTATCTTTGTGGTTGTGACTATTGCAATCTCTGCAGTTGTTGTTGCTCAAAGCCCTGTAAGTATTTTCAAAGTTATAATTCCTTTAACAAGTTAATGGTAACAAAGTTACATATGCTTAATAATTCACAGACTAATCCGCAAATCGACACAATTCGACGAGGTTTGATTCAAAAATTAGTAAGTACTTGGACAATGAAATTAAAATATGGCCAAGCCAAGTCTTTTATTTTACATATTGAACTTTGTAGTGTGATAATGCCCATGGAGCAGGTAACAAAAGTAAAAGTGTCATCGTAAATCTACAACAATTTCTCAAAATGAGAAACGCTTTTGCAGTTATCTTTGTGGTTGTGACTATTGCAATCTTTGCAGTTGTTGTTGCTCAAAGCCCTGTAAGTATTTTCAAAGTTATAATTATGGTAACAAGTTAATGGTAACAAAGTTACATATGCTTAATGATTCACAGACTAATCCGCAAATCGACACAATTCGACGAGGTTTAATTCAAAAATTAGTAAGTACTTGGACAATGAAATTAAAATATGGCCAAGCCAAGTCTTTTATTTTACATATTGAACTTTGTAGTGTGATAATGCCCATGGAAAAGTAAGCTCTTCAACAGCTACTACTGCAAAATCAGCTGGAACAACAGGCACAAGTAATGTTTTTATTCGATTCCTCAAAAAAGTTTTTTTTTCCCTTTATGAATCCCAGGAGATATATTTTTGTGTAGGTAATATTTATGTACACTTTTCAATTTCAGCCCCTATCATCCCTCTTCGGAGCAGGCGACAACAGGCAGGGCCCGCCGGTTCACCAACATGCAACGAATTCAACAGTTTAACATTTGAAGAACTAATTGAAAGGAACAAGGCCCTACTGAAACGTGAGTCGGGATTTATACTAGCTTGTTGAAAAAAGTACATATAAATGCGTATTTAAATATTTATAGCCGTCAACACAAGAAGGCAATTTGCTTAAATTCCAAGGTTGATGAGCTACAAAAGTGGTTTCATCAAAACACTGACTATTCGAGACTCCTTCGTCCAACGTTGTTCTTTTGTACCAAAAAATAAATAAATGTCTTGCCATAAAATAAAGGAAATTGCAAAGAAAATCAATTGTCTTTCCCGGGTTCCATTTCCGGTCGTATAGATTTTAAGGATGTGGACTTGTAGTGTTTTTCTTGGATTCTTATTATCGGACTGACCACCAGCTGGGCATTCGTTGTGAAATAAATACGGGCATCCAGAATGGTTGGATCTCCAATGCAGTCCTCGTCCTCGTCATTGTTTAGAAGGTATTTCGTGGGATGGAATAGGGTCTGGCTTGTTTAATGGTATTTTGCCTGAAGGAAGGAAAGGGGGAGGAATATACGCCATTACTGTTGACTAAAGTCGACTTATTGGCACAAAAACCTCAGCAAAACATGGGACAATTTGGCTTGTGCGAAAAGTCATAAACCGTTCATTTTTATCTTCGATTCCTAGTATTTGTGTGCCGGAGCGTTACTATTATTGCACCGTTTATTCTCCTCGCGGATCCTTTTCATCGAGATTTAAGGTTTCCAGAATGGAACACATCTGGATCTGATATCCGGCAACGGACGCAAAGATTTCCCCCATTCGTTTTATCAGTTCAAACAGGGGAGGCACAGGCAGGAAATAATATGTTACTCTTCTGCCCTCCCAGAATTAAATTTTTATCCAGACCAATGCTTGTAAAATATAAAAATTTGTCTCAAAATACGAACTGATTTTTTTACTACTACTGTAAAAGGAATGAGTGGGAGAAAAGCGGGTTGGGAAACTTATAACATAGCATTGAAAGAGTAAGATCCTTCAAGGAAATTGCCATTTGACGACGAGATTCTTTTCAAATTTATAAACTCCGTTTCGGATGCCATTTATGACTCCTCGGTTTTTTGAGACCCTAAAAACCCAGTTATTCCACGCTTTGGAATGCCGACTGAGGAAGAAGCCATGCCATGGGGCGGTTCCGCAGGCCATAACCAAGCACTTATTTTCACAATGTTATTTTTACCCGAAATAAAAATGTCACTATAAATCCCGCCCCTCAGTTTTGCTAAATGAAGAGTCTAATCGTTTTATTTCTCTTATGGATGAAAGCATAGTTCCAGTTTGCACGCAGAGAGATACATACTTTCGTTGGAATTTGAATCCGTGTCAACGCCGAGGCCACACAATTGCAACCAAAGCAAAACTTTCATCTGTACTATGTAGTTCAGTAGTCGTCGTCGTCGTCGGATTGCGTGTCGTTGGGAATAAATTTTATGACTGTGGAAATAACTCCATTCCCTCACGTGTCATTTCAAAACAACTTTGTTTTACAAGTTTTTGACTCCTACAAGGATTTGCAGTGGGTGTAGTCATATTAAAGGATATTATTATTGTTGCAAAATTTAATGACTAGTCATTCTGCATTCTTTTGAACCACATTCCATCCCGTGATCCTCCCACGTCATTCATTTCTCGGATCCGAATAATCTATACGTACGTATGCGTCACGCGTACCTACAAACTTAACCCAGAATCCCGTCTCCCGTGCCGTGCCGTGGATTCTCACCCCTCTAAATCATAATAATCCATTTCCTTGCAGTCGAATTCAAAACAAAGTAATAAACCCGACCCAAACCCAAGGTGTATGTATGGATAAAACACAATTCTTTTGAGTCCCTGTTGTTCCTGTCGAATAAAAACGACGGATGGAATGTCTTGGTTGGACGGGGATTGGGCTGGCGGATGAAGAATACAATACAATATGCACGCACGGAGGTTAATATTCATGTCCGCTTAGCATCAGTGTGATTTATCGTTTCATTTTATCTCATTCACAGTGCAATCCCATATCTCCGCATTTCTGCTTCGTATTCATACGCGTGAGTAAACAGACAACGCCCTGCATACATAACGCTCTAAGATCCGCCTCGCCTCGCCGTGCCTATGCCACTTAAATCCGGGTCGTGCCCTTCTCATCCATCCGCCTCCATTTCACAAGAGAAAACAAAACAAGGGAAAGTGTTATTCTTAAGTACACATTCTCCCCTCCCTCAAGAAAAACCCACCGTATGTATGTTTTTCTATATTGTATTACTGTACTCACACTCATATCTGAAATCCCTCAACCGCACGGCCGAGGCCGACCGTCCATCAACCACAAATTCAAAAGAATTTCCCCGCCTCTCTTGATCCCGTGCTGTACATATAGGAAATATGCGTGTATTTATTGTAGTAGTATCTACGGAGAAGACGATCGAATGAAAAATTGGAGAATACCTTGGAATCCAACAGGGTTGGTTTATCAGTGAGAATTGCGTGTGAGTAGCAATATGGCGGAGGTTTCTTGGCATGGCTATATGGAGAAAAGTCGAAAGACAAGGCAAGACATTTGGGTAAGAGAAGATTCATTGCAACTCCCCCCTCGTCCATGTTAAGTACGCTCACTCATGCAATTCATTAAAGGGAAAAGGAGAAATAAGGAAAGGACACGACAGTAGGAAAACTGAAGCCACGGCCCGGCCTTGGCCCGTCCGTTTTATTTGTTTCACCCACTGTCATCCTGAGTTATTGCAATCAATGAGTGAATTGACTCACACACAAAGAAGGGGGGGGACTGTGTGAATGAATGGACTTGATAATGTACTATTTGGACAAATTGAGTGCGAGCTCTTAAGGAGCCGAGCCTTTCTTCTTCCCCGCCCGTCCGTCCGTCTCTTTAATGCGGATGGCAGACGACACTACAAACCCAATTTAGACTTTGTAAGACGTTGTTGTTGGCGGACGTGTGCCTTCCCTCATTCAGACACGAAGCAACTCAAGACGTACGTGGAGCAAAAGCATCAACATTTATTTACCTTCCAACCCGGACTGATTTACTCAGTGTAAATTTATAGGAATTTTAAGTACGGAACGACGCGACGTTGTGGGGATGGGATGACTCCGTAGTTAAATATTAAGGAGGTAGAGAAACAAGGATTCCCCGCCCCACGCAACATGCAAAAGGATTTTAATACGGACGAAGGGAAGCGGACGGAGTTTTTGGTTGGACTTGGGCGAGATTCCTTACTTGAAATGCTATCCAAAGGACATTATCCTCATCTCGGGGGAAGAGAGTCGAGACGTGCATTAATAATTTCAATTCAGAATAGAAATCGGGTCCCCCTTCGTAACCAGGGTACGAATTCTTTTGCATGGACTATCCTATGGAGGATGGGACTGACTTGGAAGGGAAAGAAGCGACTTTTTCTTGCTTCAGTTTTGTCGTTTCCTCCTTTCAGAATCTTCATTTCATCCTTAAGAAAGAGGCGGTGGAGCTTTGGGAGTGACTGTCATAGTCGAGAGACATGAGACAAGGATTTGCATTTCCCTCGGGGAGTGCATGATTAGAAGAAAAAAAGGCTTAAATAAAGAAATTACTGCATTAGTTTCTCTGTCCTTCGGATTCTGTCCTTTTCTCCTAATTCTATTCTCTACTCCCTTTGAGGAGAAAGGAGTGTTCTGGAGTCACTGGGGAGATTTATATTTCCGAGTCCACGACGAGAATTGAGATGTGGAATTTTGACGACATTTTATTGAAAATTAAATATGATGGGAGTTTCATCGACTTTTACAAGGTTGTCTTTACTTTCCGTGTTGTAAGCACTAAATTGATAGTTTGCTCAAATTCATTCCGCAATTGGTTGGGACTTGGTTTTTATGTATGTAAAATATTTGCAGCAATTTTGCTAACTGTACGAGACGACGCTTTTGCTAAAATAACCATCTTAAAGCGTATTATAAATAGTTGAATATCCGCGGTTTTACTTTATAAGATTGAGAACACCCGCAATTGCTATTTTGAGAAGTCGTCGATTCTCGATTGCAAATGCATACCCAAATAGAAACTAAAATTCACCTAAGAGGAGATCCGTCAAAATTCAACAGTAAGCAAAACTTGTCCATGCATAAATCACGACCTCCGTCGTCAACGTTAGCTGAATTGTGTCCAAATTTATTTTTTTATGTTTTCCTCTTGTCCCGAAGTGAAAGTCGTGAAGCATGAGCTGTTGTGGGGAAGAGAAAATGTATTGTGGAGGATAAGTTATGTGACGGAGGAACGGTTTGGATTGAATTGAGGGGACGGGGAAGGGAAAGAGGAGGCAAATGAATGTGTAACGGATGTCAGGGCTATTACCAAACATTAAAAGCTTCTGCTCCCTGACATCCAACAACATCCACAACCTCAAAACCACTGGAACAAGACCAAAGCGCTGGAAAATATCGTTCCCGGACACTCTCGCCGATCTGGCTAGGCTTTTAGAGCCACTGTCACAGAATTTGTTTTAATCGCAAAGGGTGAGAGATTAAAGGCGGCGACAATGTTTCATCCGAGGCCGATAACGGAGATAAATAGTGAATTGGCAAAAAAAAAATTGCAATTATAAGAGAAGGCGAGGTTTGGGGAAACATGCTTTGCCAATGGGGGTTTTAGAATTCCCATTCCCTCCCTCCGCTGCTCCCTCGCAATGACCATGGGCCTAATGCTTCTTGAAAGTTACGAATGTCCTGACAATAAATTTCGGTAAATGGCTGCCCTATAAGAATGGAGAAACCGTCCCCATCCCTTTAACCAAGGCGTAGATATTTTTCCCCCAAAGGCATTTCCTAGTTCCGTCTAGAATTTCCTGCTTTTATAGTTGTACACACAGGGAGCCGGGCGGTCTGTCGTCGTACGTGATCTTATCTCATTATATGCTACATGTTTCAACTTTGACTCCGTTTCACATAAGTCAATGGCCACCCACTAACTGTAGATATGGAGGGTGACGTCTTTTCCCCAGAAATAAAATGCCTCTTAACAATATATTTCTAGAAAATAATTCTTTCCTCAACTTTGCCTTTTGCAAGCATGACCGCCGTGTCCCGTTTGTAAAATCTTAATGAGCTTTTCTGAGAAATTACAATTTCAAAATCTCTGTAGCTATTTCCTGTATATGTACAAACAAGGTAGACAATGCCAATGCGCGGCGGGTTAGGAGTGAGGCAGTTGTCCCTGCATCTCTTTTATTTGCCTTATAATTGAATTTTCCGTCCAACTTTGATTTGTCAAGTATACCAAAGCCCGAAAACCTCAACCACTTCAAAAGAGACTCGAACCTTTTATTTTTGTCCAAAAATTGACATTTGAGGTGAGTGCTTGCTTCTTGAAAACGGAATTGAAAGACGGAAATGCTCATTGAGTTGAGGAGGATGCTTTTAGTAAATACGCTTTCCTCCCTCCATCCTCACTGATTTAAAGGAACAACTAAATTTGATCAAGGGCTAAAAAAAACCTGAACTAAAAATTGGGTGCGGCGTCAAGCCAAGGTGAAATACATGGCAAGTCCTCATTCTTAAACATGACAAAACAAACAAAGTCACTTCAATAATGTAGGGGCGGCAGGAAACTCAATTTTATATGCCGGAGCCGGAATTCCTTTCTTTCTTCCAAATTATAAATTGTTTTTTTGGAACATTGAAATATGGAACTTCAAACCACAAGTTTGTGTCATAAAATTTTTGAAGGGTTCGAGACCAAACGAAATGAGGCTCTGAAAGCCGTAAATTCCAAGACCCCAGGCACCCAGGGCCTTTTGACTTTTACTTTAGTGTTTATGCGAGGTGTAATTGAGACAAATGCGTAAAATGTGAAATGAGGTTATAAAAATTTGTTGGGACAACTGGAAACCACACACTCATGGCCTTTGTTCCATACTAAGTGGAAAAGTGGTTTTTGTCATAAAAGTTGGCCAACCAGAAATGAAATTTAAGTTTAGTTACAACTTATCTTGGAATGAAGCCATATGAGCACGGCAATCCTTCCCTCCGCTCTTTACTTTCTTTTCCTCTCACTTTCTTTCCTCCGACTCATCTGTCTGCTTTTCTCCATTCATATACTCATTTCATGCCACACATTTTTACTTCAACGTTTTTCTACGTGATGTGTCATTCCTGGGCTACAGATAATGTCCAGTGACAAATTTCAATGTCATTGCATTACATTGGGGTTGGAGATCACGTATCATTTGCAATTTCCCCAGACGTTAAATTTATGTAAATTTTGTATCCAAAACTTTGATTTGTGTGACTTTCGTTATTTTTATTTTAAAGGGCAAAGAGGGGTACGGATGCATATACGAAGTGCACATCCGGAAATTCACAGAAATCTTCTGGCGAACCCGACCCAAGAAATTGCATGCACACCGACTGAAAGCACAACACCGGATAGTACACAAACCAAATCTGAACGGAAATTAGAACAAGTTAATCAAAAAATGGATGCATACCAAAAAACCTTCAACGAATTGTATTTGGCATCAGTAAGGGATGAACAACTCTTCCAGGATGTGCTATCTGATTTTATACTCGACCTGAAGAACGCAATTGATTCACTCCCAGGACCTAAGCACCCAGCGAGGAAATTTTACGAAGCAAGAAAGAATAAAGCTATTTTCTCACTAAATGACAGAAAATACAAAGAAACGTCAAATCCACAACGGAAGTCAAAAAGAGACCGGGTCAAGAGAAACGAAAAATACAATCACCAACTGATGCAATACCTATACTACAATAGAAGACGAAATTGTGTGCAAAACGTGATGACCAGCGGAAGCAGACCACAATGTAAAATTAACATGTTTGATTTGACCATTTCTTTTCAAAACAGATGGGAACGTGAAAATTCTAACTTGCGGCCAGAGTATAATAATGGACCGACTATAGATGAGCAGAATGATCTAGACAGTAATTTTGAATTAAAAATTGATCCTGAGGAAGTCAAAAAGGCTATTCGCGGAATCAAACCTGACACATCCCCTGGCCCAGATGGAATCTTAATTCGGGTTCTGAAATCAGTAAACTGTGCTGAAGCTATAGCGGCTATCGGATCAATAATTTTGCTATGGAACTTCATACCACTCCAATTAAGAGAGGCCAAAACTGTTTTAAGTGACAAGGGCGGTGACAAGCAAGATCCGGATAATTGGAGGCCAATATCTATATGTTCAATTGTTCGCAGGGTCATAGAACGAGTATTTGACA
>JAAXYW010002043.1:0-17359 GCA_036851895.1 Orthonychiurus folsomi
CTTTTATTTTATAAAGATTTTTAATCCTTACAGTCCGTAGCGGCGCCTGTGAATTGTGAATGGATTCGGAGAAAGGCGAGGGATTTAAAATATTACATACAGGACAAGGGAATGAATGATTTTTCATTTGCACATTCAGGCGGTCATTCGGCTCAATTATTATTCCACCTGTGAATGTAAATTATTTAAAAAAAAGTGAAATGGGGAATGATTCGTAAGAGTGATGAATGGAAGAAGGTTTTTTTTTGTAAATCTTATCTTGAGTCTTAAGACTAAGACGAAGGCGGGATTTCCGAAGCATTTGAATTGAGTGTGGATCCAACAATATACATGCTTGATTTGCTACGTAACGTGCGTACGTAGTCCCTAATGACAAATCTGATTTGAAAAGTAAAAGTAATTATACAGGATGGTCGCAGTTGTTTATGTATGTAGTGTAGACGTAAGTTTATTTTTGAATCAAAGGATTTCCAAGGAATTTCCCCGCCACCTTCGTATTTGCATAATTTCCCAGAAAAGTATTACATTATTATATTGGATGGTGCTACAATAACGGCCGGGCCGGCCTGCAATTTTCTTTAAAACTCAATTTGAATGGACAATTACAATAATCCACCACATCCACCGCGGGTGCCTAATTTGAGAGGAAAGTAAAATACGTAAAATAAAAGTAGGTTTTTGGCAAAGGGAATTAAATATACGTCGACGCTCGACGGCGTCCCTAATACGGCGCAGGCGCGTCGCGCCGTCCGTAATTGAGATTTGGCTCAATGTAAATGGGGAATGGTAAATATAATAAAGTAGTGCACGGATTCGAGAGGAGTTTTTAAAAAGGGAAATTTAAACATTTGGATTTGGATTTGGGGGGAGGCAATTGCAGCAAATGGTAAAGGGAGACGTCTGCGCATGCGCCAGCACGGTGCGCTACGGTACGGTGATTTGCATTTTTCATAGACTACGAACGACGAAGTGCCCCTGTTTTGTATTATTTTGGCGAAGGCCCCGAGGTTTTGTGTTGTGTTGTTATTTTTTTTGTATGTGTGTGTGTATGCGCCGGCGCGAGAGCCGCGTGGGCGTGTAAATCTTTTGGAATTAAGTTGAATGTGGAAATGAATGGAAAGTGGATGCCAAAGCGCGTACGTACATACGGCACAACAATGCGCAAAAAAAATCCTGTGGAGGACTTATCCGCTGCTGCATGCCATTCTAAATAATGTAATGCTCCTTCCCAACATTTGCATTTACATTTCACCTTCGGATTTCTCTTTGTAAAGAATCTTGTAGGAATGGTTGGAGATTTGGGCTGCTTAGACACCATATGTCGCGTACAATGTTGTGGATAAGGAGGTGGTGGATAAATGGGAAAAGAAGTGGATTTGGAATTCAAGGAGATGGACGGACGTGGAAGGAACGGGTTTAAGGGATTGGCTCCATTCCATTTGGATTAATGTAAAAATTAACCCGAGTCATTATTTGCCGTTTATTTTGATGGAGATTTGATTCCCTCACTTCCAAGAAAATATAAATAAATAATAGGAATCTGATCCCAATTTAAATAGTGGAGTTAGACGTCGTGGGTTTTTGTTTTTGACTATTATAACTATTTTTGGAATTAATGATTGATATGATGCAATGCATTGGCAAACAATATGGAATTGCGTCACAAAAGCAACTAGGGAAAAGGTAAATTCATACAAAATTCAGTGTAAAAATATAAATAATCGACATATGGACGATTGTGCCCCTCTTTTCTTCAAACTAAATTACCTGGTTTGCATGATTTTCTCCTTTTCCCGGGGAATCCTTTCTTTCTCGGTCCCAAATTCAAAGTAGAATTATGGTCATTAAATGAGGAAAGGAGAAAAACAAGTTTAGTCAGCCATGGTAAAGAAAGGGAACCAATGCCATGTCATGCTCTGCCATGCTATTGTAATGTGTATGCATATGAGGGACTTAAAAGCCTGCCACTTCATAATCGATACTTTACCTCCTATTCCATGTATGTACTTATTCCGTATTCCACCCATTTTTTTTGTGAAGAAAGAGGTCAATTCAAATGCGAAATGCCAATTCCTTCCCTTCCCCGTATGCCAATGCTAATGAACCGTTTAAAATGGAAGCCGTTGAAGCACGACGGACGAAGGCATGGGTGACGAAGTAATTATGGTAAATGGGATGATTATTATATTACCCACATCTACCATGCATTTTTTTTTCATCCCTTCCTTTTCTTCATGGATTAATTCAATGGAAAATTTGAAGGAATGGTGAAGGCGTGCGTAGTGCGTTGGGGAAGTCAAGGCAGGCCCTTGAAGGGCTGGTAGCATCTGGTGTGTACGTAAAGTACGTACGTACGTGTATATTTGACATTAAAAAAGGCACTATTAATTCGTTGTATCCTCCCATGCTTGCTCTGGGTTACGCTTTTGCGCAAACGCATGCGCACTTCCTTTCCACAACGGACCGAAACTCGGCCGTCCCCTTAAATCAAATGAAAACAAGGAAAAGGTGAGAAAATTATCCTCCTTCACCGCCAGATTGATACTTGGAAGTTTTTTTTTTGAAAAAAAAGAGGGAGAAGATTGCGTGTTCGTGGTTTTTCCAGGTTTTTATTAAATGTTTGAGATTGGGTTGCGTGGCGGGTGTAAAGTTTTGATGACTGGGGAAGGAATCTGAACGGAAAAGAAGGTAGGGGAAACCGTCATTCTTTTCTTTCCTTATCCCCGTGATTATTTGGTTGGACAAGGAATGAGGACTTGGGATTTGGACGCCTTTTGTCTTTGAACCCCTTCGGGAGGGAGGATCCCCTTATTAAGTGTGATACGAATCATTTCATTTATACTAATAGAGCACACGCAATCCATGGAATGGAATGAAGAGTTGGATTTGAATTTATACTCCAAGGGACATAATTATGGAACCCAAGAGGAAATATTTTTATTATGGGTTAGTAGGGTGGGATTTTTTTTGAAAGAACTACTAGCAGTCGTAGCGGTGACAGTGGCGGGCAATTTAAATTTTGATGGGGATACGGGCTGAAATTGAAGGGAATTAATGTCCTAATTTCCTGGTTCTATTCTATTTTTAATCTTACTTGAGGGGCCAGGCCTGCATCCCTGCCTGAAGGGTCTCATCTGACGAAGGGCACTTGTACTTTTTCTTTGTAATAGCTTCCGTTTCACATGGAATTCCAGGCATGAGGCCTTCATTTATTATTAAATGATCTTAATTACGTACGTATACGTATTACGTTACCCGCATTCATGTAATGTACGGAAAGGGAAATAAGTGGAAAAAAACATGGAGTTGGATGAAATTGAGAGTGTAGCTCTGATCCATGCATCCTATGGGCCATTAAGTGCTATTAATAGATTTTTCCATTCCGTTTTCATCTGGCCAAAGGATTTCCATATCCATTTTTAGTTATCCACTCAACACTTCACGCAATGGTTAGATTTTGTATGGGAAGGGGACATTGGAAATTCAATTCATGATGGTTTTGATTAGGATAGGCAGGCACAAGGCAAAGTCCCCACTTTTTTTTTGAATGTAAGGGAAGGGGGAAACCCTTGGGTCGTCCCTTGATTAGAATTGAACATAGTCCCCATTTAACCCCATGAAATGAAATACTTTGGTAGATAGGGGAAAAATAAATTAATGATTTAAAAATGTGATGACGGGTAGGAATACATAATACATTGTAGGAAATGTATGCATGAAACGGAAACAACACATGTTTTGTTTTTTCCGAATCCAAAAGGGGACTTGAATTGACGAAGGCTCCAACTCAGAGGAAACGAAACGGATGAGCCAAATGAATTTAAGGGAAATGAAATTTTATTCATTGAATGGCTCCTGGATTCGTTGCGTTTCTCCCCCTTTTTTCGTACGTATGTACGTACGTACGTGGCGAATGGCTACGAAAGGTTTGGAAAATGTTTCTTCATTTTCATTCAGATTTTTGCTCATCTCATCGTGATGCGTCGGATTTGACTTGACGACGACGACGACGATTCCCTTTTCATTCCATTCCAATCCAAAGACTTTGGGTTTTAGTTTTTCTTTCTAGTTCACATCTTTACGTGTGTTGTGTATGTAAGGCATAGTCAGAAAGGATGAGGATTTTTTTTTGTTATTAACCCGGACTGACTCCACCTCGGGTACTTAAATCCATGGCAGCAGTCCTGGTGGATGCCTAGGTATTATTCCCTTCGTTATTTTTTTGCCCTCTTTCTTTTCTTAGGGGTTTGAACTTGAGAAACCTCAAACAACAATGTCTTAAAGTGGAGTCAGTCGTCAGTCTTCATGGATGAGGATAAAAACTGAGGGATGCAATTAAAAGCACTACAATTAAAGTCGTGGAGGATGGAAATCTCATTGTTGTTGTTTCAGTCAGTCAGTCAGTCATAGCTACGACCGTGCCGTGCCAAAGAAAAAAAAGTGAAGATTTGAATTTGACCGAACTCAGTCCAGTCATGCAACCAGGGCGACTTTTTCCCATACTGTATCTTTTGGACATTTAAATCCCCCCACTTTTCCATGAGGAAATGGAGAAATAGAAAATTCTTTGGAATGAATTGCAAGAAAATGAAATTAAAGCGTGGAGTGGACTCCATGGATATTTTGGATACCGTGCGAACTTCCATCCCGTTGTTTTATAGTTTTAAACCATAGTGACTCGGACTTGACTCCTTAAGAATCCGAAATAGCGTAGACCTTAAGAAATAGAAATGAACCCATGAGCTGAGCTAAATCTGTGTTCATGCAAATGTGGCCCATGAGAATCCATTCCGAAGGGAAAACGGGGAGCAGAAGAACAAAGCTGGAAAACAATGCAAAAGGTTTTCCGCTAAAACTTAAATGTGAAGGATTTGAAAAGGCAAGACGAAGACTTTAAGACATAGGGAAGACAATGAGGGGAAAATAAAGGCTCGCTTCAATGGTACGAGTCGGATTTGATTTGATTCGTTCCAGGAACTCCGTGATCCACGTACGCGNACTCCGTGATCCACGTACGCGAGCATGACTCATTAAGGATTTGATTTGTTCAAATGGGAAGGTATTTCCACACTTCACCGCCATCCACAGAGTCCAACGTTTTCCGAGTACCTGGTCGTAGAAACCAATCCATTTTGATCCCTTGACATTCGGAATGTGAGGGAAATGACATTAGGAATGAATTCGTCGCCGAATTCCAAAGTTATGGCATGGTATGGCCTGCCGCTCTTTTCCAAATATCCGACCAACTCATTCTTCTAATTTGAAGGAGTCGAGGATGAGGATGAGTTGGGGATAAGAAATGGAGACGAGTCGAGTCGAGTTCGTATTTTTTTTATTTGAATTTTCTTCCCGCTTCTAATCAAATAGGTTAGGTAGTTTTATTCTGGACAATGGAGATACAAATGAAGCGAAGGAAGATTTGGATTGAATCAAAGCTGAGAGTTTTGGATTTGTATTGTAATTGTGGAGAAAGAGAAATACCTACCTGTCAAGTGTCAACTATGTGCATACGATGCGTCGACGCGAAGATTAGAGCGGGAATCCATCAACATTTTGAATGTCCAAATCCAATGAGAATAAGCAAATGAATTGGAGTGAAGCTTTTAATTTTAATTCCAAGAAAGGAATGTATGTACATTTGGACTGAGATGATGATGACTACTGCTCTGTATTTAACATTTCCAATTCAGAATTGATGAAGGTGTACTTAAAGAGATGGGGAAGGAAACAAAAGGAATAGTGGAGTGTGTTTGTTTGGATGGACGAGAAATAGACCTCCAGATCAAATCAATGTGATTTGATTGATCCTCC
The DNA here is from genome assembly GCA_036851895.1 of Orthonychiurus folsomi. Lineage (NCBI taxonomy): Eukaryota > Metazoa > Arthropoda > Collembola > Poduromorpha > Onychiuridae > Orthonychiurus > Orthonychiurus folsomi. Next base: position 5,812 of record JAAXYW010002043.1, read on the forward strand.
TGTCTCGTTGGTTTCCCAGCCAAGGACTTCCACGTACATGTACCTTGTATTTCTTACTCATGCTATTCTAGGTAACAAATAAACAAATCCATCATCCATTGACTTGGCTGGCCATTAGAATGCAGATTTTTTTTAAATACAAACCTCCATCATTCCAATTAATATTAACAAACTCAGCTGACCGATTGCCTTCCTTGTGCGTTGCGATTGCGCCAAATCTGTGTAACTTGTACAAACAAAGGTCAAAAACTCGCTTCAAACCAAAATTAACTGTACTCATAATTTAAAAATTTTCTTCATTACCCATTAGATATACTACATTGTGTTGGTAGGAATTAATTGGATTCACGGATACGGATGCAGATACGAATCTTCTTGTACATGTACGTGTCCAAGGTGAAAGTAAAGGATTGGAATTCCCATTCCATTCCCTTAATCAAACAAGGAAAAAGACGAATTTATTTTTAATTGGATTTGACAGGAGGGAAGGACATATGGACGTGTGAGGATTTGCAAGAATCGACAACATCTTAACCTCTTCTTAACATCTTATGATTAAGATTATGATGAAATGACGTATGACGATTAATCCTTGTTTTGCTGGCAGGACTAAGGAGTGACCATAACTACGCACACGCACTGCGCTTGCGCAGACGTTGACGGTGCACAGCGTCATATAATAAAATATGAGGGCTTCACATCAGAAAAAGGCAATGAAGGCAACCCATTGTTATTGTCTAACGAGGAGTGTCTATGCAAATTTGTGTCTGAAACCTATAATAATGTGGAATATGGAGATCTATTTATTGTGGACTATGGCTCAGTCTTAGCCGCCAGGTCAAACCCCACGTCCATACATCGTCGTCTTGTCTTACATTTCATACGTAACGTACGTGTATGTCTTAAGATTCAATGGCGTGGGAGAGCGGGGGAGGGGATGAAGTGGACAGGATTTATAAAAATTGTTAAACAATAATTGGAGGGGGGATTTGATAATAATAGACGTTGAGGATTTTTGGGAGGAGGTGGACTGCTATGCTGGGATGGAAAGCCGTCCACGATTTGTGTGTAAGATTTCGATTAAAGGTTAAAAACACGGTGAGCCGTCGCGTCGTATGTATCCTATGAATATTGTAATTTGAGTCTTTGCGGATTCAAGTGTTGGGGCGGCGGGAAAATGCGAGGGCGGGGTGGTGAACCAATCAACGTACCGTATGATTCCGTGTGTTGTCAAGGTGATTTTATTGTGTACAAAGCAAAGGGTGTGAAGGGTGACTGGATTTTTGGGGGGGAGGACTAATAATAGTTTTTAAATGATTAAGGATCATCCCACGGAAATATATATGGATAGGCATTGCCTGGCCGGCCTTTTAAACTTTTTTTTTAATGTAATGTAATCTTATGTACCCGATTTGCATTTTTTTAAAAAACCTTGTGGTTGTTTGTAGCATGGGGGGTGGAGGCACGCCTTCCATACAATTAACGCCGAAACATTCCTAATCCTATCCTGGAGTATGGGGAGCCTTATGGGTGACTTTGGAGGCCCTTTCATTGTGAAATCCACCTTTCTCACGCCCTGGCCCTCGGCCTTCATCTTCATGTAATATAGCCTCCAGCAAAGTTAAATTCATCTCCCAAAGTCAAAGGTATCCCTTTCCTCCCTCTCAACTCGACTTGACCCCTTCTATTGACCTCTCCGTACCCTTCCTTGCCTTCAAGCTCCTATTTTTATTCACGGAATGCCAATGTAATCCACGCCTCGAATTCCGATCAATAAACCTTCATTTATTCCTACGGAAAAATCATAGGCAGACGAGATTAAAAGAAAATATGGTGGCTTGTCACGTGTCACTTGGTTTTGGTATGGCGGGAATTTCAAATCAAACCCTGTCTCTGAGTTTTGCGCTTACCCAGTCCTCATGAGAAGGAAACTCCGTTATCTGGTGACAGATCATTGGGAAATTTGATTGATTTCTATGCTATTGTTAGCATGTGGCGGGGATTTTTGATTTTTCAAATTTTGACAAGGTGCCAAAATAAGCGTGTCAACGTGTGTATTTTCCGGAGGAGTTGAACGCTTTTTTTTTTGACTTTGATAGGCAGGGCAAATTCCATAGAATCCCTTTAAACCGCGCTTTCCCTTAAGGGCATGACATGGATTTAATCCGAAGAAGTGTAGTACATAATATGACATTCTATAAATACATTTGTTCAGATCCTAATCTGAACATGATCTCTTAACACACGGGATGGACGTAGGCTATTACATGACAATTTCAACGTAACGTACGCGTACGTGTGAATGAGACGCGTTGGAACATCTGTGACAAGGAGAGGGAGACATGAAATTCCGATTGCGGATTTAAAGGCGTGTGTTCAAGGAGGGAGTAATAATCATAAATGCTTTTGGCTGAATGGATGAATGATTTTGTTCATAATGTAATGTCCTTTACGGGATCCAAAGCTGTAAGCTTCGTTCGGAAGGGGATTGTATTTTGAAGATGAGATTGATATGAGCCCCGGATTAAGGATCACAGGGAACTCCCGTCCCGACCGACCGTCCAATCAACCATTCGGCTCCAACATTTGAATTACTCACATGTGTTGTACAATGTACAGTACGTGTAATATATATTACATCTACATCCTACCAGTACCGTATGTGAAAAAATGAAGATAGATTTTTTTTACAAGTCGTAGGGTAGTCATCCGTATGTAATCCTCCACCTGTTCAGTCATAAGAAATCCACCTAGCTTCGTGAAATGAAATAAATCATTAGCATGGGATATTGCATATTGAAGTATGTATTAGAATAGAAGGGAATACTACCCGGACTGGGAATAGCGGGTAGCGTACAGTACAAATAATCCGACGAAAGATTAGATATTGGAACGGAGCTGAGCCACGCGACTGGAAGAATGGAATTACATTTTCCTAGGAGCCTTGGTTGCTAAGTCGGTGGTAATTTACTGGAGGGAAAGTAGCAGTAATACTAACTAATAAAGGGAGAAGTTCAAATACCCGTGTATTGATGTGAGACATCGAGACATGTATTGTTTCGGTTATTATTTTTTCTTGGTGGGTATTTCTTATTTTGTATTACTGAGTATTTTGGTATTCGGTGTTGTTAAGGGCTTGAAATTGGAAATAATCCTGAGATTGGGTTATGGGGCTAAGGGATCTAGTGATTGGCAACTGATGAGTGATTTGTGGATGAAGGCGCGGCACGGGATGAAGAGGAAAAAGGACTGGGATATAAATGGAGTCTGAGTTTCACCTTTGACCCTACAAGATATGATTTGGTGAGGGGAAGTTTGAGTGTGATTTGATTTGGTAGTTAACCGACTCCGTATGGGTTTAAGAATTTATATTGTAATACGACGACGCACGGCGGAGGATATTTGATCGGATGGTCCGCCACGGTGCGGCGTCGGCGTCTTTCATTTTTCTTCAAGGCAAGCAGATCCCTGGCGTTAAGACTTCACGATTTTTTTAAATAAATTATTTGAACGAAAAAAAAGAAATAACGTTTGGAAATATACGCAATACGAAAATCGTAGCATAGAATTTTTATACTGGGGTTTTTTTTAACAAAAAATAATAAATATATTTTGCATTTTATTTGAAATTTGAAGAAGTTGGCAGCAAGGCAAGGCACGGCGGCAGCTTTTGCTCTTTGCCATTATGGATGATTGCGGAAAGGATTCTTTGGGATGAGGATCCTTAATTAAAAGTTTTTTTTTAGAGAAGGAATGCCTGGACGGGGAATTGGTCCCATCCCGTCGAAAAGGAAACACGGGAGGATTTCACATTTAATTTTCTTTGACTTGGTTCCCTTTGTCTTGAAAAAAAAAGTTTTTTTTTCTTGTTTCCTCCTTCTCCAATCCATGTGTGGTGTTGAGGATTTTGAAACAAGTTTCCTTCATTTTTTTTTCTGTACGTACGTAACTTAACGTACGTATCCTTTGGCACCAAACATTTTTTTGAACCGCGCAGACGCACACGGCATGTGATGTGGTGACGGACTGACTTCCTTTGCTAAGGGCTATCCCCGTGTGTATGTGTGTACCTGCGCGTTTGCATTTTAATCTCAAATGAGTCGTCGACGCCTGCGCCTGTAGAACACAACTTTTGAATTTGGTGGGGTGAGTAATGATGAGGATTGGATGTGAATGGTCATCTTGGTGCGCATGTGCGGTGCGGTGCGTGGGACCAGCACATCCATTCCTACGTATGTAATGTAACATTGATCGCAATTAGCCGTCTCTTCATTTCTAATTTGTATTTGAAGGGGTAGTGCAAGCATACAACGTACAAAAAAAATTGAAGGAAAGAGAACCCAAGTAATTCCACTCCACTGACTGTGGTGGTGTTGGACAATTGATTGAACATGGGCAAACCACATGCGCATGTGCATTGCAATAGTGATGATGATGACCCAATCCATGCTGATTTCCATTCTTGGCTGCTACCCATCCACCCCTGTCCAAAATAATAACCAAAAATTAAATAATATCTAATCTTGATTACAATTGAGTAATGGGGCGGAGCTTGGTGGCTGGCGTCATTTTTCAAAATCCATTTGTGGAAAAATTTTGAAAATTCCCTCCTTGAAGGGCAGGGTTTTTTTATCTCTTAAAGGAGTCCATGTGTATGGATTGTTGGCAATCAATGGAATTTGAGGGAGATAGGAATCTTCAGTTGGTTCTCCTTGATGGAAGGAATGTCCCTGTCACTCCGATGACGACGACGACACTTTTTTTTTATTGTGGTGAGGTTCAGCTGTGAAGTCCGTTAGCTCCCATGACCCTCCCCTTCCATCAATCCCAATCACCTGGATCCAATCAAGGAAATGCAGTGGATGAGATGAAGTGAGCGTCACAGGCTTCTCAGCATGGATCCTTGGGGATTGCATGTATGGAATGTGTGGATTTGATGACCCATGTTCTTTAACGCCGAGGAAAATATGAGTGGTTGTAAACGGAGCTTAATTGACCATAAAAAGTCCACTCGATAAATACATGGAGGCATGGGGGGAATTGCTTCGACTGAGGTTGAGTGAGTTCGCTTAGCCTTATGACGGATGGACAAATTGAATTCCCCGGACTCTGCCATGCTTGTATGTCACATTGTTTTGAAAAAATTATTAATTTCGTACGAATGTACAAATATTAAATTGAAACACAAGTATAAATGTGCAGATTTTTTAATTTTTGAGAGATTTGGTTGGATTTTTAAAATTTCCCTCATGTTTTAAGAAAGGAGGAGTAGGAGATATGGTTGTTTTCAATTCAATAGTTTCTGAGGAATTGGGTGGGTTTTTAATTTTTCCTTGGATTTATATGCTTTTATGCAATGAGGCGTAGGATAGGATGCAGTTTTTTTCCAAAAGAATTTCCCGAACCCCTACAAGTGAGGAAGGAGTTAATTGCATGTAATGTAACTTGTTTAAACGGTTACACATGCGCAATTCGGTAAACTGAAATTGAGAATATCCCAAGTCACTGCACTGCATTGCACGGAGTCGCCGTGGATTTGGGTAAGGTGCTAATTGCAAAGTGGCCGGAGGGGTGGGGTGAGGGGTAGAATGGGAGGGATCCAACATAAATGATGATGAGGATGAGTGGGCAACACAGCCATGGAACGTTTAATAGGACTGGACGCTTCAAGTTCATTAATGCCTTCCCCATTATTTTATGGATGGCAATGCCCATTGGAATTGCTAAAACAAGGGGATAAGCGTCAGGCCAATGCACCGCCGCGCCGCCGTCTACATGATTATTTTGCGTAATAATTCCTCACGGCATGGCATGGCATGGGATGGGATGGACGGTATTTCATTTAACAACGAACGGGAAATGCGAATGGATTCAGCAGCACATGCGCAGTCCAATGCATGCCATTCCATAGCGGTGGACTCATAATTGTTAAGGGGTTTTTGGTGTTGGAGCTCATGCTGGGCAAATCACAATAAATAATAAAGGAAAACATGAAGGACCCCTCAAAACTCCCATAAATTGAAGGGCGAGGGTCAAACGGAGGCGAGGGAATCCAATTTACTGGAAAAGGGAAATGACCCTTTGAAAAAATACATCCTTTAATTTTTGTAAAATTAAAAAAAAAACTAGAGGAAGAATTGCGAAAAGTGGAACTTGGCTGACTTGCTGGAAGGTTTATTTTACTATGGATTTTTATTGGCTACTCGTGAGTTGAGGGATGGGCCGCCGTGCCGTACGTAGCACCTGAAGGAAATCCATCCGTGGGAATTATAAATGCACGAAGGTTTAAAATATTAATATTCTGCGAAGATGAAGGATTGCATGCATGGATAGGGATAAACGAATGGGTTGGATGTCCATTTCCCTCCTTCAAATGAGTGATGCTCTGCGCTTGCGCAGTACAGCTCGACTTGGATTTTTTCAAAGCACCGACGCGCCGACGGGGCACACGGAATTCCAATACATGTCCGTCCATCAACCGATTCCCAAACACCTGAGCCCGGGTAGTTTTTGATATTGTAATTTTTTAAATACGGCCCAGCTGGTACGTAGCCTTTCAATGCGCATGTCCCTCACCCCCTTCATCTTTGTCAACCCCGACCCATTGTTCCCTTTTGGCCATCATGGTAATCCACTGTCACGACTTTGTCACATTTTGATGAGTTCTTCCCATCCCCATGCTCTACCTCTGATCAGTCACTTGTCAACTTTATGACTTACTTCAGCCTTTGCCGTTTTTATGGTTGGGCTTTGATTCCTTTGGCCAATAGAAATGATGGAAGGGGGAATTCCTCACAGCAGGCAAACCTCGTCGGTCCCTGAAAAATTATTAAATTGCACGCAATGTTAATGGAAAGGAATCAATCTTGGAGATTAAGTAGGACGCTCAATACGTACGTACATGCAGGCGTACTCTGTGCCTTAAAGTTTGCCTTGCCTTTGAAAAAATTTAATTGATGAGTGGAACGGTTATTATTATGGTGCATGGAAAGCAAAGGGATGGATGGATGCGTATAGGGTATGGCGTATGCGCATGCGCAGAATAGATTTAGATTTTTGCATAAGTTTTGCATGGATGCGATGTGAGTATCGCTGAATCTAATCCATTTTGTCTTTCTTGTTCTTTGAATAGATTCCGCATCGATAACACAGATCATATCATAGATGTGAATCGTGATAATCTTCCGTATGATCAAGTGAACATCATCTGCCCCAACTACACACCGGGGACAAAGGAAGAGGATGCGGAGAAGTACATCATTTACAACGTGAGTTCTACATTACATTTTTACCAAGACCTAGCAGCGCATGCGCCGTTGTTGTTCGTGTTCTATTTTAAACCCTGCGCTCCCTCTTTGTCCCGTTCAATCTTCTATTGTCGTCGTTCTTGCCCTGTTTTTAGTGCAATTCGCAGCACAGCACTTACTGCATATGACGATGACATACGTTCGTATGCTTTTGGAAAATATTCCTTTGCGCAGGCGCAGACATAGACGGCATCGTTACCTTAGATTCCAGCTAGGAGGCTGTCACCTTTGAGGTGGATCTTTGTCAAAAGGAAGACAGTTTTTTTTTCTTAAAGAATGATGAAGACAGTCGCCTTTTATTTTGGCGGTACAAGTCTCAACGGGCGGGTGAAATCAAAAATTCCTCTCTATCGTCGAGCTATGGATGGGAAAATGAGGTCCTCGATTTGAAACGGATTCAAATAAACAGGGGTCCATTGTCATCGGAAAATGTCACCTGGATTTTTGAGCACACGAGGACAGACGCTGTGAATAGTCTATTGTCAAGCCCAGTCGTGTAGTTATGGTAGAAGTGGAGAAGAATTGTGTCAATTGATTTGCAAGGGCAATGCGCATGCGCAGAATAGTGCAGAATGAGGGTAATTTAACGAGCCCAAGAGCACTATAAGATAGGTACAAGTAAATAGTAGTAATTAATTTGTACAATTAATGAAGAATGTCAATGCCGACTGCTCATGATTCCAATGTACTTCAAACAATGGGATTTACAAATTACAAATTAATTAGGAATTGAGTAACTGATTTTTGGATTTGAGTGAAATTTGGCAGTCAAATTTTGAGATAGACAATTGTGTGCGTCTGCGTAGATCGTGGAATGAGATTATTGACGCTTGACACTCGACGACGGCAATTCCAATGGAGTTGATTGACTGACGACAAATTTAATGTTGACTGTGGGTAAATTTAGTAAAACGGTTGATTGGGAAATTAGCCAGGGATTGTTTCTAGTGTCAACTGGTTGGGGAATTACTGTAGCTTGCATGGCGTTAGGTAGTAGCAAATCCGTATTACAATAGACTTTAGCATGAAATGTCCATACCTCACTTCCATAAAAGATTCTATTTCTCAAGTGCCTTGCACAATTTTGGGCGAGGTCTCGGGTCTGCGTCGTGTGAGAAGATTTTAATCCCACAAAATAAGCCCTTTCCCCTTTGTCCTGCAATTGAAGAACGTGAGTAAGGCTTTTGTGGGTTGCAACAATTAAATGAAATCCATCACAAAAACCCAGTTTCAACTTTCAATTTGGATGTCGTCTCAGGGAGGAACCTTAAAGTGGATCCAATGCAAAATCCATTATTGCAATAGCGATTGCCGTTCGATCCAAGAATTCAATTTCCCGCGTTCATTTCCACGCTTGATGCTCCGTGTGCGTGTGCGTAGCGTGACCCACGATGGAACTTAAAATATCTTCCGTATTTGTGAAATCCTTAAGGAAATCCAAGGGAGAGAAGAGTGGGTTATTTACTATTTACCTACCTGGGATTAGAGACGGTAGATTACAGGCCATTAAATAGACCCATTCACATTGAATTCCCTCACCACAATTCTATATGTCTTGGCGGCGGCAGTCAAATCCTTCTCAACTCCAAACTCACCACGCACGCCTCCATTTGATAAATCCTCACGAAATCCTTTCCCCAAATGAGATTTCATTTCCATTTCATTAACTGGAATTTGGAGCATCCAAAATAAGATCCCCTCACGATTTTACCACCATGGATTGCAAAATTTACTAACTTACATTCTACAATGGACAATGAGGGTCTTGAGAAATCCATCTCCGTCAATTTTGGAGTTGAAGGTGTGAATTGTGGATCCCTAGGCGATGGGGATGGGTGGAAATCCAAAAAAAAATTAATCGAGGAAAGGATATGTAAAAAAAATGTAATCAAAGGGAATCCTTCAAATTACCGTCTGCGCATGCGTATATTTCGTACGCGAAATGAACTTTCCGTGGATCCCATGCCCCTTTCCATCTTGGATTTCATCATTATGTTACTCTGTGTAGTTATTATCTTATCGGATGATGCATATAAGGTGATGAGGATTGGCGCATGCGCGTACATACATACATATTGCTGTATGGTACGAGGAAAGTGGCGGAGTGTTTTGATTTGAAATTGGAAGGTGTGGGAATTAGGGAATGGGGGATAAATGCATAGTGCGTTTGCGTCTGCGCCGTCGCGTTATTGGCGGCGGGGGGAAGTCACAATTTTGAAGACGTGCGTACGTATGTACGTACGTTTGTAATTCATTTTCCATTTGTATTTCATGGATTGTGTAACACAGAACCTTCTGTCATGATCCAGGAAATTTTGGATGAGATTGGGATTGGTTGGTGGTTCCTTTTTGGTTAATTCAGGTTGGCGGGAAGATTTGAAATTTTCTCATTATTTTAAACGCTGTACATTTAATTTTGAAGCGGTGGTTTTGAATAAATTAGATTTATTCATGGTTCGACATCCCCCATTGTTTGGTGGAGCTTGGAATGATTTGTGTAATTGAACAAAAGTGGATTGGATTGGAATTTGCGGGATGGTTTTCAACACGAAGGTCGATCATGAGTGACAATTTAGGGAGGACTTGCGCATGCGCATCTAATTCAGGAGGATGACTTTGCGGCGTCCTCTCATGTAAATGTCAAGGATGACTTGAAGCTATTATTATGAAGACGTTTTCGTGTCCCCATGCCGCAGCAATCGTCTTTGGTCTTTTGAGTCCTGGAGGCAAAGAGGCAAAGATTTTTGGTTGTATTGATCAGTCACGTTCAATTCATTTCATTTTTGGAGGAGGGGACGCGGATGGATGACTTTAAACGGCTGTAAATGAGCACAGCGCAGGCGCCGATGGCATGGGATGTCGGATCCTACATTTGACTCGCCGAAGAATTCAATTCAATGGCACAGCTTGGTGTCAGAGTCACAATCAGCCCTTGATTTGGCGACCCATCAGATCCACTTTGGAGACAACAGTTAAGTTAATTGGAATCGAAGGTGCGCTTGCGTGGGCCTCGCCGGAGAGTAACCCAAACCCCCCGTCCTGCCTCACTGCCCTAATAAATACTGTACTTTTGCTCGTGGGGTCCGTCGTCCGTGGCGGGAAGGCTTTTTTTTCAAATATATTGTATGCATGTGTCCGATGGGAACTAAATACGGACACGGCCGGGATTTGACGTGCGTGTGGGTCTGTCTAAGAATCTCCCTGCGCGCGTGTGCGCATGCGCAAGAGTTATATTTCATTTCCATTCAACTGATCATTGTAATTCCGTGCGGATTGGCAATGAGGGATTTGCAACTGTGAAATGGCTAAGGCGTGAGGCTCTTAATCATGGGGAATGAATTACGTAGACTAGACGAGGAATAAAGAATGGGAAGAAATCCGGGCCATGGCTTGGCTATTGGATTATGGCATGGCCATCAAATTAATTATTTATCAAGGTTTGATTACCATCCGAATCAATTGTAGGCATGGAATAGCAATTTTTAATTATTTGTACAATTTGAGCAATGTTATTTGTAGAATTTGCAGGATTCCTTTTTATCGTGTGTTATATATTATTGAGATCATTGAATGGGCTTTTTTTAACAAGTTTTTTCATTTGTTGATTGTGTTTTTTTTACAACACATATACAGCTATAGTTTTTTTTGGTATGATTTACCAAATGATACATCCCGTATGTACTATATTTAGGTCGTCAGGCGTCAGGGTGTGATTTACATTTAATTGAGGAAGGCCGACGGCATCCCCTTGCCGTGTGTGTTAACGGGATTCTTCTTTGAGTCCATCATTTCAGCAGGCGTCGGTTCAGGGTCGATTTGGCAGGACAAGACGGGGATTTTGGTTTGGATTTGTTTCTGAGAGCGGAAATAGACACAAGGAAAACGTATGACGTGCTTGTAGTTGGTTGGTAGTGAAGTCAAATGAACAAAATGAAGACGATGCACGTCTCTCAGATTTTTTTTAAATCCAGAGATCATAAAAATTAAGTGTTTGTCTCGTCTCGGTTTCCTCGGAGTTGAAAATCTTGAAGAATAAGAAGACCTAAATGTATGTATGTGTATTACAAAGTTTGCCCATGTTGAAGTCAGTCGGTTGGGATCAGGTTAGGAATTCCTGGAACGCAGATGTATATGTATAAGGGATATTCATGGCATGTGTTCATGTTGGGGAAGGTTTTTTTTAAATACCCGGGCAGGAATTGGAATGTGCGGCGGCGGCAAAAGGAGGACTGATCTCATTA